>OX637925.1:8444297-8469297 GCA_951802735.1 Nomada hirtipes
TAAGGGCAGAAATCTTACCTATAATCGTGGGATGCAGGCGAGCTATACCCAAAGACACTATAAGAAACATGAAAGTCCTGGGGCTCGGCAAGAAGGACTGCCAGACGGCCTCACTTATCGCCCTCCGCTCGTCAATAGAAATGGCTAATCAATTTATTGACTACGATCACGTTATGTGATCGTTATTAACCACGATATATGTTATTTATTTATTTATTCGTGCCGTCTATTTATTAATACATATCTTATTTCCAGATGACTGTGGCTAAAAGGCGCTGCTCCGGAACTCCGTCTTCCTTTTAAGGATTGTCGGACGAACGGAGCAGTAGGTCTCAGCTTGGGACTGCCCGACAGCCACTAATAAATTTTAATATTGACGACGCGTAAGCCAAAGACGAACTAATTTATATTATCTTATTTTCAGGTGACTAAGTCCGGACGGCGCTGCTCTGGAACTCTACCTTCCTTTTAAGGGAGGCCGGACAAACAGAGCAGCATGTCTCAGATTGGGACTGCCGAAAAGACTTTAAAGAATTTTACTTTTGACAAGGCGAGAACCGAATAACAATTTTGAAAGACAGACGAAGCAGCTGCCAGCAGATAACCTATTTATTAGCCCGTCTTGGCCTTTTACACCAAGCGGTGCGAGTCCTACTATACTATTGTATAATAGGGCGCGGGCGGGCTCTATGCATGGAGAGCCCCGGGCGACGCCGTCGCGCGGCTTCCCTGACAACGCACTTCGGTGCGGCTAAGTTCGCCTCCCGAAAGGGTCCATATGAAGGGTTCCTAATTTTTCCACGAACCGCGGGCAGGTCTCAAGGCAGCGGACGCTAGAAAGTAGGCCCGCGATATTTATCTTATACCTGTTATTGTTAACTAGTTCTAGAAACACCTCACGCGCTGGTGTATAAGCACGCGCGGAAGTATGTTTAATCACGATTAAACACAGGTTATAGCCAAATGCCTCGTCATCTAATTAGTGACGCGCATGAATGGATTAACGAGATTCCCTCTGTCCCTATCTACTCGCGCCGAAGGGGTGCGTTCCAGACATTGCGCCGGAGCGTGGCCGGTGGGTGCACCGGCTGCTAGCGGCCAACCTCCGGGAATATGGCGACTCCCGGTTGTATTTAGCCTTACCGGGGTAAGGCGGCTCTGCCCCGGTGGACCACCCTTTCCGACCCTCTCGTGGGACGCAGTTATGGAATCAACTAAAACAAAAACAACAAACATAAAGCAAGTTAGAAAAAGCAGAAGTAATGATGTAGAAGAGGAGAGTATGGAGACAGAAGACGAAACTGGATGTATTAGTCGGAGGGGTTCCGTTTCGTCGGTGTCCGTTTCGTCAGCACATGAAGAAAGAATGACGACTAGAGGATAAACTGTTAAAAGAAGGAAGAAGAGTGGAAGTAATACTGAATTAGATAATACCAAGGAAAATGTAACAATGGAAGAAATAAGAAGGGAACGAAGAGAATTAGAAGCCTTTCTTTTTTCTGATAATAACAAAATTACAAAACCCGCGATAAAATATATATTAGTAAAATGGCTAAAACTTGAATCTAAACTACAGGATCAATATATCGAAAAACAAAAACTAAAAATAAATAAAGAAGAAGCAGAAAAAGATAAATTAACATATGCTCAAATGGTCCAAACATCAGAAAATTTAAGACCCACAGCTGGAAGCGCAATACTTAGAACTGAAAAGAAAAAGGAAAAATCAGAGGTATTATTATTAAAACCGGATAAAGAAACTGATAAAAGAAATAATGAAGAGCTAAAAGATGAAATAATGACCAAACTAAAACACGTTAAAAATAAACTAAAAGTAAAGAATATTAGACAGATGAAGAATAAAGGAGTAGTTCTAGAAGTGCAAGACAAAGAAGACCTAGAATTAATAAAAGGATGCAATCTGGAAACAATAGGTTTGAAAATTGAAAAACCTAAAAAAATCAACCCGTCGATAATTATATACGACATAGAAAAAGATCATAAGACGGATGAACTAAAAGAATAATTAATCAGTAAAAACTTCAGAGGCAAAACCGTGGAAGAAGAAAAAGAAATGAAGGAAAATATAAGCTTCGTCCATAGTTCTAAGGCAAAAGATGAGAACAGATTAAATTGGATTGTCCAGATCCCAAGTAAGGAATACTGGGAGCTTTGGGATAAAGGAAAAGTTTTCATGGCCTGGAGAGTATATAAACTAAGAGAGTACACTAACACAGTTAGATGTTTTAAATGCCACGGATTTGGCCATATAGCTAAAGTGTGCAATGCACCTGACCAATTGTGTGAACATTGCGGTTCCAAGGAGCACACCAGAGAGAATTGTAGTAATAGAGAAAAACCAAAGTGCATAAACTGTGTTCGGGCTAAAAGAAGAGAAGTCGAACATAGTATACGAAATAAAAATTGCCGGAATACTTAAAATATTTAGAATTTTATAAAAATAAGATAAAATGGAATTAAAATTTGCGCAGATAAATGTACAGAGATCTAGTGCAGCCGCTGCTAACCTAGAATTAATTATTAAGGAGAAAAATATTGACATATTATGTTGTTACGAGCCGGGGCTGTGGGCAACGCCTAGACCGGCGATGTTGATATTACCCAAGGAATATGGTTGAGAATTTGTTAGTCAGGTGCACGGACGAACCTGCTGCGAAATCAGGGAGCCGCTGGGATTGATGTATGCGAGGACGAACCCGATGCGAAATCGGGGAGCCTCAGGAATTGAATCAAGCGCGGACGAACCTCTATAAAAAATCCTTAACCCCAAAGCTATGGTACGTATGTGGCGAATAGGGGCATCCCAATCGAGGGCACTGGGATGTGGTTGGTGAGTGCACCAGCCGTTAACGACCAACCTCTGGGTACCTGGCGAAACCCAGTTGCATTTAGCCTTACCGGGGTAAAGCGGCTCTGCCCCGGCGGACAACCTTTTCCGACTTATTCGTGGGACCAAATATGGAATCTAAAATAAAAACAAAAACCAAAGCGAAAGGGGAGGGGAAGTGCGATGAGCTCGTGACAGTAGAGGTGGAAATGATAGAGATAGCACCTCGGAGCAGAAGTAGTGGTCGGCGTGGATCTGCATCGTCGCTCATGGCGGAGGACACATCAGCAAAATCAACTCCAACCAGAGCAAAAAGACGAAAGACCATGGAAATGGAACTGGCAGAAAATCCTAATTTAGAGCAAGTACAAGTCCAAGGCGATATTAATGCTACACTAAATGAGATTTACCTAGAAAGAACAAAGCTGGAGGAATTTCTCTTGGACGACTGCAACAAGATCACGAGGAGTGCAATCAAATTTATCATGGATAAGTGGGCCATATTAGAAACAAAGTTACAAAGCGAAATTGTCAATAATGAAATGCAAAAAATTAAAAACAAGGCTTCTGAACGACAGCATACGTATGCTCAGGCTGCGGCTGCTTCTGATGGTGTGCATCGGGGCCAGGTCGTCCGACGTAGACTGTTGACTGAAAGAAAGAAACAAAAGACGGAGGTTATAATTATTAAACCTACAAATGAATCTGATACCCGCACAAATGATGAAATTAACAAGCAAATTACGGAGGCTTTAAAGGATAAAAGGCAAATACTGAGAGTCAAAAACACAAGACGCATGAGAAATAAAGACATGGTTATGGAGGTTAAGAGCAAAGACGATATTGAACTAATTAAAAAGACAGACTTTGGCAGTGTTGGGCTGTGTATTTCTGAACCAAAACAGGCAGATCCTTGCATCGTAATATACGATGTAGAGAAAGATCTGAAAGCAGAAGAATTGAAAGATGACTTTATTCTTAAAAATTTTGATGAAATATCAAATGCTGAAAAGGACAGGATTTCAAAAGAAGTCAATTTCAAACATGCCTTCAAAACAAAAAATCCAGATAGGATTAACTGGATTGTTCAATTGCCCGCAAGATTATTTAAAATTGCCCTTGAAGCCAACAGAGTCTTCATGTCATGGAGATCTTATAGACTCAAAGAATACATTAACATAGTCCGATGTTACAAATGCCATACGTATGGACACGTCGCTAAATATTGCTCTGCGCCGAAACAACTTTGCGAATTGTGTGGAAAAGACGACCATGCCACAGATAATTGTCCAAATAAAGGAAGTCTTTCGTGCTTAATATGTCAGAAATTAAAAGAAAGGATACTAAACACAGTCTGCGGGATAAAGCCTGCCCCGAGTACCAGAGACAATTGGAGTTATATTACCAAAAGCTAAAATGGAGCTAAAAATAGGCCAGTTAAATGCCATGAGGTCAAATGTTGTCGCTTCGGAAATAAGAAACCTATTTGCAAGGGGAAGGCTTGATATTCTGTGCGTTCAGGAACCATACACTTATAAAGGCAAAATCCGTGGACTCGAATCTGCGGCGGTTAATGTATATAGCCCGGAGGGCGCCGTCCCGTGGGTTGCTGTAGTTGCAAAAAATGATATTGATTGCTTTCTGACTGCTTACTCTAACAGTGCTCACTCCATGGTGCTTCAGGTCCAGTATGGAAGACTAAAGTTCTATATTATTAATATGTATTGTCAATTTTCATTGCCATACGAAGGATTTATGACAGAGTTGGAACAAATCTTAACAAGGACTCAAGGGCAAAAAGTCTTAATTACGATGGACGCTAATACCAAATCACGATGCTGGTTTTCGAGATGCGCAAATGACAATGGCAGGCGGCTTGAGGAGCTCATACTTGCTCAAGACTTACGAGTGATAAATGAGTTTTCTGAGATACATACGTATTTCAGTGCTCATGGTGAATCAAATATAGATCTGACCCTTAGCACACCTAACCTTGGCGATTTAGTTGCCGACTGGACAGTGACGGATACAGAAACGTCCTCAGACCACAATTTAATTTTCTTTAATTTAAAAGTAACTAAAGGACAAGTATCAATGATAACGAAAAATGCTGGGTATAACCCAAGGCATGCGGACTGGGAGGAATTTGACAATATGCTGGACGACAGTCCTTTAAATGATTTCAAAACAGTAATTAAAACAGTTACTGTAAATCAGAGCATAAGAATTTTTAATAAAGAGATGACCAAGATATGTAACAAATCAATACCAGTCAGAAACCAGTCGGCACAGTGCGTCCCTTGGTGGACAGAGAACATTAAGAAGCTAAGGAAAGAAGTGTGCAGGTATGCTAGGCAACTCAGAAGAGCTCGGAAGCAAAGAATAGAAACAGAAATTGTAAATTGCAAGTCAGCATATAGCGCCATTAGAAATAAGTATACTGCGGAAATCCGTAGGGCGAAAACAGCATCGTGGAAGAACTTTGTTACAACTTGGCTTTAAAAATGTTACAATTTGGCTTTAAAAAAGGAGTCGGTACGGAGGACGCTCTCCTCGATCTCATGACAGAGATTCACCGAACAGAACAAAAATATGCAATAATTATTTTTATTGATATTATGGGTGCTTTTGACCATATTTGGTGGCCGGCAATCATTGGCCGGCTTGTGAGGGCGGGATGCAGCTCCACGATCATTAAACTGGTGCGTAGCTACTTCTCAAAGAGAAGAGTAAAAATAAAGAAAAAGTTTCAAGAGGAAACTTACTTGATGGAGAGAGGATGCCCTCAGGGCTCTATTTTTGGACCAGTTGCATGGAACTGGTGTATTGATGAATACCTGAAGGAGTTTGAGGTGTCGGCGGATGCTGAGGCCTGCTCCGTGACTGCTTATGCTGATGATGTCGTCTTCTTGGTTAGAGGACAATCTCGGGCTGAAATAGAAACAAGGTCGGAAAGGATACTTTCAGTATTCGTGCAATGGTGCACTAACAGCAAACTAAAAATCTCAGAGAAAAAGACCAGGGCTATGATAGTCAAGGGGAAGTTATCGATGAATCGGCCGCCAACTTAGGTGGAAGCAGTGTGAAGTTCACGACCCAACATAAATATTTGGGTATTCTGCTGGATGACAAGCTTACCTTCATTCCTCACGTGAAGAAGATTAGAGAAAAAAATCACAAAATATGCAATGAAGACCATTCGGCAAACACACGAGGAATGGGGAGTGAGGAAGCCCATCTTAGACATTTGGTACAGGATGTTCTGTGTGCCCATTATTACATACGGATCAATTATATGGTACGATAGAATTGAGAAGGGTATGATCCAGAGACATATTAATGCATTACAAAGAACTTTCCTAATAATCCTGACGGGGGCGTGTCGCACAGTGTACACTGCGGCAATGCAAAGTATTAGTGGAATAATCCCAGTTGACTTGGAAATAATAAAAAGTGCACTTACTCGCAAAGTTAGGCGAGGACTGCCAATCAGTTGGGAGGACATAAGAGTTGCCCCAGTGGTCAATGGAGATTTGGAGATTGTCAAAGCTCACCTGAGGACGATAAATGAAAAAATTAAAGAAATATGGCAGGACAGATGGAGGGCGAATCAGCATGGAAGAGATACTTATCGATTTATAAAAGATGTTGGATTCTCCGGAGTAAGGCCTTGGTTTAGGCCACCAAGAACGGCAGTGTATCTAATCACAGGATACGGGTCTATAAACTCGACACTTCACAGCCGGGGGGTGGCGTCCTCTCCTGAGTGTCCGATCTGTCGCGAAGTCGAAACAGTAGACCACATTTTGTACCAATGTCGGGGTTATAGCCAACTAAGGTACGAGTTACTTCTAAACTCGGAACCAGATTGAGGAACACTAACTGACACAGAGGCGAGATATAAACGTTTCGTGGAGTTTGCATCCAAAGCGTTTAAAGAGAGGAAGACGCAACTCACAGAGGATGGCTAAGAGTATATTAATACAACCTGCCTGGTGTATTGGATTAAAGGCTGCCTTTTTTAAGTAACAATATAGTGCTGGAAAACAAAAACGGATTAAAACCTGAAAAGCAAAACTAAAAGTAGAACATCAGGAATCAAGAAAGAAGATGAGAAGAAAGAAGAGGATTAGATATAAAAATTAGGTACTGAATGACTCAATAAGATGAGACTATTAAGTTGAGAATTAAAGTTATGAAAGTAGAGGGTCCGCCTCCTCGTGGCGGGGACGGTAACATCGGGTTAAAAACCCAATGGCTAAGAGACCCAATTGAAAAGCAAAAAACAGCTAAAGAGAAATAAAAGAAACAATTTGGCAACAAAGGCAGTAATAAGCAGATGCTTCAACACTGCAGAAAGGTTAGAAAAAAAAAAAAAAAAAAAAATGTCCCTATCTACTCCCCGCAGGGGGGACCCTGGACCGGGCTGAGTCCCGTCCTCTTAGGTGTGTCCTTAGGGGCGTCGCGACCCCTCGTACCCGAGCTGGCCCACCCAGGTACCGAGGCTGCAAGGACCTCAAGTGGGTAGTGTCGACCGCCGAGACGCGAAGGGTATGATCAGTATGGCCCGAACACTGGTACCACGGGTGATGTTAAGGCCCCCAGGCCTGGTGCACTCACGTACAGTCTGTTTCACAAGAGCGTACTCGCTGTATCTGTGTTATCTTCGAAAAAACTCTTCGGGTGGGACGATAAAATAAACAGTCAAGGAGTCCCCTAATACGCTTTCGACGAGGTCTGTTAATAGATTCAAAACCTTCGAGAGTGCAACAGTTTTTCGAGATGAGTTCCGCGTACGCCAAGCGATTTGAGGCAGTCTTTCTGTGTCATCACCCAAAAGGCCCGAAAATGTCTTTTACATCGGCAGCAAGATTTATACACAAATCAAAGGAGTTTGTAAGAAAGTGGGTGAGACGTTTTGAAGAAACAAAAACCGTCGATGACCTACCCAATAGAGGTTTGAAACGAGGCACAGCGACGAGGGAAGATAAAGTCATTGTTCAGCTTTACAAGAAATATCCGACACTATCGTTAAGTAAAGCTCAGGGCTTTTTACGTAAAAAGAACATAAATGTCAGTATTCTGACCATAAAACGGCGTTTGGAAGAAAAAGGCATTTCTTGGCGAAGTACAATAAAAAAACCTTTGCTCTCTTCGAAACACGTGGAAAAACGCCTGAAGTGGACTCGCGAAAATGTCGATCGCGATTGGGACAATGTTGTGTTTACTGATGAGTGTTCATTCTGGGGTTGGCTGCCAGTACGGAAAGCTTGGTCTGTACAAGGAATGCCAGTCATCCAACGTACTGTTAAACATGCAATAAAAGTGCATGTTTGGGGGTGTTTCAATGTGCGTGGATTTGGTACATTGTGCTTATTTACAGACAATTTAAATGCAATAAAAATGAAAAGATTATATGAAAGGGGTCTCCTGACGTCTGCTAAGAAGTGGTTCGAGAAATACGGTGAAGACTGGATACTTCAAGAGGACAACGATCCCAAACACCGAAGCCGTGTTTGCACGGAATGGAAGACAGAAAACGGCATCATTGCGTTGGATTGGCCATCTCAGTCTCCAGATGCCAATCCAATTGAAAACGTGTGGGCATATACAGGGTGGCCCGGAACTCGCGCGGTATTTTTAAAAAAGGGGTAGCTGAGGTGATTCTGAACAACTTTTTCCTTGACCAAAATATTGTTTGAAGCTTCGTTTTTTAGTTATTAACGAAAAACACTGGCCAATTACAGCGCCCGTATAGCGCGAGCTCAGTCACAATCGCGCGCGGCCGTTATCGGGTGCATCGAGGGGCAACGTACGGCAAATATTACAATCGTCTTACATTAAGAATAATGTGTAATTCTTCGTTATTCATGAATAACAATTTAATTAACAAGTCGTTTAATAACTGTTCCATACTTTTATTCGTTTTCCGAAACGAATAAAGTGTTTTATTAATTATGAAAAAAGTGTTTGGATGATTAATGTTAGAAAAGGGTAGTTAAATAAACTTATCCATTCGACCGCGAATTTACCTGCTTCGACGGTGTCTTGCCATATGGTCATTGTACCGATCCTGACCTATTTTTACAATTTAAATGCCACGTCCCGGCGATCGATACGATCTGATTCGCACTTGTTTCCACACGCACAGGACACGCACTTACGACATTACGAAAGTTAATGTGTGTGTCATGTGCGTGTGGAAACAAGTGCGAATCAGATCTGTATCGATCGCCGGGACGTGGCATTTAAATTGTAAAAATAGGTCAGGATCGGTACAATGACCATATGGCAAGACACCGTCGAAGCAGGTAAATTCGCGGTCGAATGGATAAGTTTATTTAACTACCCTTTTCTAACATTAATCATCCAAACACTTTTTTCATAATTAATAAAACACTTTATTCGTTTCGGAAAACGAATAAAAGTATGGAACAGTTATTAAACGACTTGTTAATTAAATTGTTATTCATGAATAACGAAGAATTACACATTATTCTTAATGTAAGACGATTGTAATATTTGCCGTACGTTGCCCCTCGATGCACCCGATAACGGCCGCGCGCGATTGTGACTGAGCTCGCGCTATACGGGCGCTGTAATTGGCCAGTGTTTTTCGTTAATAACTAAAAAACGAAGCTTCAAACAATATTTTGGTCAAGGAAAAAGTTGTTCAGAATCACCTCAGCTACCCCTTTTTTAAAAATACCGCGCGAGTTCCGGGCCACCCTGTATAAAGCAAAAGCTTCGTGGAAAACATATTCACAACGTGAAAAGTCTAAATCACCGCATAAGAAAGATATGGAGATCACTACCAGTATCATATGCTGAAAAATTGGTAGAAAGTATGCCAAAACGTTGCGAAGCAATAATCGCAAACCCAGGAGATTGGACCCACTATTGAGTAAGAGCGTAATAGCACTTTAAATATACTTTCTACTTATCTATAAGTTTTCTACATAAACTTGGTTTCTTCGTAGTTATCGAGAGTACGCTCTTGTGAAACAGACTGTACCTTCTCGGAGGACGTGGGTCCCCATCAGACCTGCGAACATCTGGGTTGGATTCGTGGTGGCAGTGGTAACCCTATATCGCGGGGTAGAGACGCGGGCGTTTCGGGGCGCAGTGCGTGCCTCGTTGCGTTTGATGACTCGACGTGTGAGTTGCGTTTCAACTCGCGCACAGTCCTGCTGAGCCGGTAGAGATTTAGAAAGGTCTCGGCCATGCCTGAGGTGATACGAGGCTTGCAACTCGGATTAACAGGTAGTACCCTTGGAGGGATCTCGTTGGGTGCGCGCTGATTGAGCGTATCTCAATCCCTCGCCCACGGGGGCCGTGTTGGTGAGGCCTCGGCAAGGTACGGCTCGTAAAATCCTTACTGACTTATGTCCCTATCTACTTTCTAGCGAAACCACTGCCAAGAGAACGGACTTGGAAAAATTAGCGGGGAAAGAAGACCCTGTTGAGCTTGACTCTAGTCTGGCATTGTAAGGAGACATGAGAGGTGTAGCATAAGTGGGAGATGGCAACATCGCCGGTAAAATACCACTACTTTCATCGTTTCTTTACTTACTCGGTTGGGCGGAGCGCGTGCGCCGAGGTTTCGTCCCGGTTGTCACGGTGTTCTAGAGCCAAGCGTGTAAGAGTGGCGTGAAGGCTTCGCGCCGATCGTCGACAATACTCCCGCGTGATCCGATTCGAGGACACTGCCAGGCGGGGAGTTTGACTGGGGCGGTACATCTGTCAAAGAATAACGCAGGTGTCCTAAGGCCAGCTCAGCGAGGACAGAAACCTCGCGTAGAGCAAAAGGGCAAAAGCTGGCTTGATCTCGATGTTCAGTACGCATAGAGACTGCGAAAGCACGGCCTATCGATCCTTTTGGCTCGAAGAGTTTTCAGCAAGAGGTGTCAGAAAAGTTACCACAGGGATAACTGGCATGTGGCGGCCAAGCGTTCATAGCGACGTCGCTTTTTGATCCTTCGATGTCGGCTCTTCCTATCATTGCGAAGCAGAATTCGCCAAGCGTCGGATTGTTCACCCGCCAACAGGGAATGTGAGCTGGGTTTAGACCGTCGTGAGACAGGGTAGTTTTCCCCTACTGATGACTAGTCGTTGCGATAGTAATCCTGCTCAGTACGAGAGGAACCGCAGGTTCGGACATTTGGTTCACGCACTCGGTCGAGCGGCCGGTGGTGCGAAGCTACCATCCGTGGGATTATGCCTCAACGCCTCTAAGGCCGTATCCTTTCTAGTCAAAGGCGGCAACGATATATCTAGGAGTCTCGTGTGGGTCGAAAGGCTCAAAACAATGTGACACTACTAGGTGGCCAGCCCTCGTGACCGGTCATCGCACGGGCCCCAGTTTGCCGTACGGGTTGTCTTTGGATCCGTCGTCGGGATCTCGTCAGACGACGGCCATGACGCTCTAACGGTCGATCATGGGTACTCCAAGTTCGACGTTGAGACTCGGAATCGTCTGTAGACGACTTAGGTACCTGGCGGGGTGTTGTACTCGGTAGAGCAGTTACCACGCTGCGATCTGTTGAGACTCAGCCCTATGCTTGGGGTTTCGTCTTGTCGGTTAGACGAGACCCCGAAACACAGTCGTGCGTTACACGAAGATCGGCCACGTGATCGTCGATCGCGTGTAACGAGGGAGAAGCGTTTCGATACGCGTCTTTCAGCGCGCGCGAGAAGCGTGCCCGAGAGGCGCGTCGTGGACGCGCGAAATAAATTTTTATTTCGTATACCATGTTGCGAAGCAATACGCCGCTGGCACTTGGTCGTATGATCGACGAAAGCAATACGCCGCTGGCACTTGGTCGTATTCCGGCTTACGCGCGGAGACTTTGTCCTCCCGTCCGTTGTCCGTTCGACGTTGGCGCGCCGAGGCCATTAACAAGCGCGTCGAAACCGGGAATCCTTTCGGATTTCAAGTTCAGACGAAGCGGCCGACTGATCCAGTTCGAATTCTGCGACATCTCTTCTCGCCCTCCACGGCAACGGGATGAACGCGTATATCGAGACGTTTTCGAGAGAAGTTTTAAACGGACGCATGCGTGAGGTCGACACACAGACCCGCCGTTCTCTGATACTTCCGATACGTTTAGAAAATACGCAATGCCTCGTGTCAGGTTGGGGACGAGCGAGAGGGCGACGAGACCAGAAACTCTAGAGCGTTTCGGATAGACCGTTCTTCGCCTGCCTCTTGTCGAACACGAAACCGTGCCAGATTTTTATCGCGCACGGATCGGGTAACCTGGAACGAAAATCGAATTACACGCATCGGCGCTGATGTGCCCCCGTTATTTAAAGGTTTCGATACATCATGCGTTTCCGAAAGCGGAAGAGAATGAAAACTTGAAGGAGAGGAGGTGGTTGTTCGGGGGTAAATATGGAACCGGCTTCGGTAACACTCGCAGCTCGTGCGTCGGACACCCGTGCCGTTTAAACGAGGAGAATACGTTCGACGGATACGTCCGTCGTCGATTCTCTTCTACGGAATAATTGGGACGCAAGACCGACTCGAGGTTATCCGGAGCAGCGCGTTTCGCCCGACCCCTTCCTTGACAACAAGAAAAATATTATCCCACCAAACGGGACCGTGATTATCGAACCAAGGGCGCAGCGCGCCGTTATCGCGTGCGTTCTCGAAGTCGCGCGGCAACTCGAAGGATACGCTAGTGTCGGGAAATCTCCCGCCGTTTCCCTCGACCCCGTGACATTCGATGGTTGAGAATCTTTTCTGTTCTCCTTGGCACCGTTCGCAAAACCTATGCACACGCACACGCATATATATATACTCTTGCGTCGATATGCACACGTATCGAGTGGGTCGTCGTTGGAAGTTTGACGTGCCTCGTTTCACCTAGTGCCAGGTCTCCCTGTACGGTGGTGTTTTACGCAGCGGTATCCTCGAACGCTGATGATTGGGATGTCGGTCGATGCGCGCCGTGCGGTTATCGAGAGAGGAAAGTGAGAGAGAGAAGGGACAGTTCCACACGAGTACTGCAACGGGATGAACAATTCCCCGTCGTCTCGCCTGTCTCGCTCTCCCTCAGCATCTCTGCCCGCCGCGCCGTTGACCATCCAGCCACGTTCGTAGGATAAGTCCGCGCGTTTCGCCAACCGTGCTTCGGAGCTTGCCTACACGTGTTTTCGAGTTAGCGCTCTGCTTCCGACGTTTCGGTACCCCGATTGTGGGCGTGTTCGACCGAACGGAGTCTCGAACGAAGTGTGTGTTGTGTTGTACGGTGGAGCGCTCGTGTTGTGCCGAGGCGAAGATTAAGGGAAGAGGAAACAAAAATCATTCTTACAGACGGGACGACGCGTGAACCGAACCAGAGAACATCAGATACTCATTGGCGAGGCCCTATCGAACAATATCAGATAAATATATATGGACGATATAAAATTGGTCGCCCCGGGTTTGCGTCCCTTAGTTTTGCCGATCGCCGAGACCGCGCATCCAAAACCGGTCGTCCAGTCCCCGAAATGTGAAAGGCAAGGAGATATACAGGGTGAGTCTCCTAACGTGACGACCTCAAATAACTCGTAAAGCATTCGTTGCACGAAAAAATGTTTCAAACAAAAGTTGCATGGTATCTAGGGGGACATACAGTGCTCTAATCTGTTTTTTATTACCTTACTTTTTTATTGAGATATTAGGGTCACCTTCAGTTTTTTAAATGGAATGTCTAATATTTTTTGTCGAATTCGGATAAACCATCAAATTTTGCGTAAAAAAGTATTACACAAAGTGGGACTTCAAATGAATAATTACTGAGATATTTTTGAAACAAATTTTATTTCAAGCGGTGTTCGAAGTGCTGTCCATTACAGTCAATGCACTTATGGGCAATAGCTGCTAAGGTTGAAGTACGACATCCTTCGTTATTTACAATTTTGGGATACCTTTTACGTTTCTGTACATTAAAATTGCCATGTTCTTTGAGTCTTCGACGAAGCCTTAAGAAGGTAGAATGCGATGGCTGATTTCGATCAGGATACTTAGCTTGGTACAAGATCTTAGCTCTTATAGCATTTTCTTCACACGCACCATAAACAATTATCATATCGTATTTTTCGTATGCTTCGTATGACCTGCCGTCGTAAACAAAGTCGTGTTAAGAATCGCGTTGACTACGCATATTTCCTAATAGAAGATTATTAATTTGAAGATATCTCAGTAATTATTCATTTGAAGTCCCACTTTGTGTAATACTTTTTTACGCAAAATTTGATGGTTTATCCGAATTCGACAAAAAAAATTAGACATTCCATTTAAAAAACTGAAGGTGACCCTAATATCTCAATAAAAAAGTAAGGTAATAAAAAACAGATTAGAGCACTGTATGTCCCCCTAGATACCATGCAACTTTTGTTTGAAACATTTTTTCGTGCAACGAATACCTTACGAGTTATTTGAGGTCGTCACGTTAGGAGACTCACCCTGTATAATATATCTATCCTGCTAACGCAAGTGGACGGACGTTAAAAGTTCCCGGTTTCTTGGATGTCTAGCGTGCGTCACGCGCGATTTTTTTTTTCCATTTTTTTTTCCGTTCTTTTTTTTCTTTTTTTTTTTCTTGTACCTTGCCGGTACCCTTCTCGATAACGTACCAAGACGAGCTCAGAGTAGGCGAGATTACCCGCTGAATTTACGCATATTACTAAGCGGAGGAAAAGAAACTAACAAGGATTTCCTTAGTAGCGGCGAGCGAACAGGAATTAGCCCAGCACTGAATCCCGCGGTACTGCCGCCGGGAAATGTAGTGTTCGGGAGGATCGGTTTATCCCGTGGCGTCGAACCGCGTCCAAGTCCATCTTGAATGGGGCAATTTACCCGTAGAGGGTGCCAGGCCCGTAGCGACCGGTACGCGTTTCGGGAGGATCTCTCCTTAGAGTCGGGTTGCTTGAGAGTGCAGCCCTAAGTGGGTGGTAAACTCCATCTAAGGCTAAATACGACCACGAGACCGATAGCGAACAAGTACCGTGAGGGAAAGTTGAAAAGAACTTTGAAGAGAGAGTTCAAGAGTACGTGAAACCGTTCAGGGGTAAACCTGAGAAACCCAAAAGATCGAATGGGGAGATTCATCGTCAACGAGGCAGGCTCCCGTTGGCGCGCGATGCTCCGAATGTGCCCTCGTGGTTACATCGCAGGGGAACGCCGCCTTCGGCCTGAATGTTCCGGTAACGTAGTCGTGCACTTCTCCCCTAGTAGAACGTCGCGACCCGTTGTGTGTCGGTCTACGGCCCGAGTGGGCGCCAGCCGCGTCGCCGCAAGGGGACGCGCGTCAGATCCTCGGTCGCCTGGCCGGCTGCACGACGGTACTCGCACGGTATCGGGCCGCAACCAATCCATTCTCTGAATGTATGTGCGTCAGGCCCGCCGCAAGCTAGGTCAGTTTAACCCGGAGGCGCGGACCCGGTGCCGTCCCCGGGCCTGACCAGCTGTTAGCAGGCGGTGTCCTCGGACTGGCCAAGCTTCGAATTACCGGTCGGCGACGCTACTGCTTTGGGTACTCTCAGGACCCGTCTTGAAACACGGACCAAGGAGTCTGACATGTGCGCGAGTCATTGGGATGCATAAACCTAAAGGCGAAATGAATGTGAAGGTCGGCCTCAGCGTCGACCTTGGGAGGATGGGTCGCGTTATGATGCGGCCTCGCACTCCCGGGGCGTTTCGTTCTCATTGCGAGAAGAGGCGCAGCTAGAGCGTACACGTTGGGACCCGAAAGATGGTGAACTATGCCTGGTCAGGACGAAGTCAGGGGAAACCCTGATGGAGGTCCGTAGCGATTCTGACGTGCAAATCGATCGTCGGAACTGGGTATAGGGGCGAAAGACTAATCGAACCATCTAGTAGCTGGTTCCCTCCGAAGTTTCCCTCAGAATAGCTGGCACTCGCTCGTTCCTCTGTGAACGCGTGCGAGTCTCATCTGGTAAAGCGAATGATTAGAGGCCTTGGGGCCGAAACGACCTCAACCTATTCTCAAACTATAAATGGGTGAGATCTCTGGCTTGCTTGAAACGTGAAGCCACGAGATTTTGGATCAGAGTGCCAAGTGGGCCAATTTTGGTAAGCAGAACTGGCGCTGTGGGATGAACCAAACGCAGAGTTAAGGCGCCTAAGTCGACGCTTATGGGATACCATGAAAGGCGTTGGTTGCTTAAGACAGCAGGACGGTGGCCATGGAAGTCGGAATCCGCTAAGGAGTGTGTAACAACTCACCTGCCGAAGCAACTAGCCCTGAAAATGGATAGCGCTGAAGCGTCGCGCCTATACTCCGCCGTCAGCGGCAAGTGGGGAGGGACGCGTCGCCCTCGGGTGGCCGTCCTCCACGAAGCCGTGACGAGTAGGAGGGTCGCGGCGGTGTGCGCAGAAGGGTCTGGGCGTGAGCCTGCCTGGAGCCGCCGTCGGTGCAGATCTTGGTGGTAGTAGCAAATACTCCAGCGAGGCCCTGGAGGACTGACGTGGAGAAGGGTTTCGTGTGAACAGCCGTTGCACACGAGTCAGTCGATCCTAAGCCCTAAGAGAAATCCTATGTAGATGAGGTGTCCTAAAACATATAATCTATATGATAGAGAAACACACCCGTCGGGCGAAAGGGAATCCGGTTCCTATTCCGGAACCCGGCAGCGGAACCGCATACCAATCGGGCCCTCGTGAGAGAGTTCGTCGGGGTAACCCAAAATGACCTGGAGACGCTGTCGGGAGATCCGGGAAGAGTTTTCTTTTCTGTATAAGCGTTCGAGTTCCCTGGAAACCTCTAGCAGGGAGATAGGGTTTGGGACGCGAAGAGCACCGCAGTTGCGGCGGTGTCCGGATCTTCCCCTCGGACCTTGAAAATCCAGGAGAGGGCCACGTGGAGGTGTCGCGCCGGTTCGTACCCATATCCGCAGCAGGTCTCCAAGGTAAAGAGCCTCTAGTCGATAGATTAATGTAGGTAAGGGAAGTCGGCAAATTGGATCCGTAACTTCGGAATAAGGATTGGCTCTGAGGAGCGGGGCGTGTCGGGCTTGGACGGGAAGTGGGTTTGACCGACGTGCCGGGCCTGTGCGAGGTGAACGGACGCATTATTGCGAAACCGGGATCCGAGCTCGGTCCCGTGCCGTGGCCTCCCGCGGATCTTCCTTGCTGCGAGGCTTCCGTGGCGGATCTTCCGCCGTGGTCGTTCTCTTCGGCCGCCATTCAACGCTCAGCTCAGAACTGGCACGGACTAGGGGAATCCGACTGTCTAATTAAAACAAAGCATTGCGATGGCCCCCGCGGGTGTTGACGCAATGTGATTTCTGCCCAGTGCTGTGAATGTCAACGTGAAGAAATTCATGTAAGCGCGGGTAAACGGTGGGAGTAACTATGACTCTCTTAAGGGCAGAGCGGTGAGGGCGACACCGTTGGGGAGTGGCGACCCCACCCACTCGAGCTGGCAGGGCGGTGAGGGGCAGCACCGTTGGGAACTGGCGACCCCACCTACCCGAAGCTGGATGGCAGGTTGGTCGGGCCGCATGGCGGCAAAGAAAATAGTAATCTAATTACTAATATTATATACGCTATAATAAATAGCTAAAAAGTACGAAAGATGGTGATACTCATGGGGCACATAGTGCCCCAGAACACGTTGGGGATGTGGGACGATTTTGAAACCAAGCAAACAACAACTCTAGCCTGGAACAACTCTAGCCTTGCCCGGCGGCGTAAAGCAATACGCCGCTGGAACTTAGCGGCATTTTGCTGCTGGTGTGGCGGCGGAAAGCAATACGCCGCTGGAACTTGGTGGCATTTTGCTGCCGGTCCAGTGGTGGAAAGCAATACGCCGCTGGCACTTAGCGGCATCTTGCTGCTGGTCCGGCGGCGGAAAGCAATACGCCGCTGGAACTTAGAAAAAATTCTAAGGAATTCCATCTATTTGGCGGCGTGGAGCGATGTGCTGCCGGGGCTTGACGACACAGCCCATGCCGTTTTTGAAATGACAGGAATTTAACGCACAGAGCACAAACATGCATTTAAAAATGGAGAGTGATGATGAAGAAGCCTCGGACGCGGCGGCTCCCGACCCTGGGGCCGCCGTGGCGGACATGTCCGCAACGGACAGGAGGGTCATTAATGACGAAACAGGCATGACTTTGGACTACGATTTAACACAATATATAGACCTGCCATTGGACGGGCAGATTAAATGTGAAGCCTGTGCCAGCAGGAACCTGGACAGGAGGTTCCTACAAGCAGCGCAGTTCGCAGAGCACGCCAAGGGTCAACACCCCAGACTAGAAGTACGGTGGAGGTGTGCCATATGCAATAGAGACTTCGAAAACTTACACGGCTGCCGCTGCCATATACCAAAGTGCAAGGGGGCAGAGCAGGTAACGGTGGCAGCCGGAAAATTTAGATGCGGCTCGTGCAACGAAACATTCGAGACCAGACGGGGGCTGTCTATGCATGAGCGGCATAGACACCCCGAAATAAGGAATCAGGCAAGAATAGCTGCTGGCACACGGCAGAGTAGGAACGAGCCAGGCAATAGATCCTCGGCCTGGACTAAGGAAGAGGTTGATCTCTTGATAACGCTTAATGAACAATATAAACACCTCAGGCAACCAAACGTTGCGATCAGGGAGTTCCTACCCAATAAAACACTGAGACAAATTAGTGACAAAAGGAGGATCCTGCCCGCTCCAAGGGTGGAAATACAAGAAGCGGCCGACTCGGGCGACACGTCAACAGACGAACAGTCCGGTGAATCAGTATACGAGTCGGCCACCGAAGATAACGATGCAAACGATCGAGAGGAATGGGAAGCACCATTCCCCCAGGCTATTAGCAGCCATCAGCTGAGCGAAGAACACGAGCTCAGAGAAATAGAAAGGAGAATTGAAAGTGTGTCTAGGGGCAGCACACAAGAAAGGGACATAAACCAAATAGAAAGTATCCTTGATAAGCTGGTGGAGACATTAAAGAAGGAGGACCGTGAGGTCGGAGATAATGAAGGGAACGTCGGCAGGCATAGAAGCCGCCGTAGGAACAAGCGCCACAGAGGCGCTTGCACAAACAGAAGGAAGAAGTATGGGTATGCCATGTACCAGGAGCTATACAAGAAATGCCCCAGAAAGCTCCTGGACATGGCAATAGCAGGAAAAACGTTAGAAAGTAAAGAACGAATAGAACCTCCTCCTAGGAACGAGGTCGAAACCATCTACCAGGGTCTCTGGGGGATAGCTGGGCCCCCAGTAACGACAATAAGTCGCCATAACAGGAGCAACCCCGTTAGAATGGAGGAGATATGGCGCCCGCTCTCCGTGGGGGAAATGACTGACAAATTCAAAAAAGTAAAGGCAAATACAGCCGCGGGGCTAGATGGCATACAGAAAGTCCACCTCCGTAAGAACGGGGCGCGGCCAGTATTCGTCAAGCTGTGCAACCTCCTCCTAATGAGCCGACACTACCCAGCACCGTGGAAGGCAAACCGAACCACGCTCATACCCAGCACAGTGGAAGGCAAACCGAACCACGCTCATACACAAGCCGGGGAAGAGCGTGGCGGAGGCCGATAACTGGAGGCCAATTACAATCTCTGCTGGGTAGATTATTCTCGGCAATGATCGACACAAGATTGAAAAAGAAAGTAAACCCACATATCAGACAAAAGGGATTTACGTCAGAGGATGGTTGTAAATATAACGTGGCGATCCTGGACGGCGCCCTAGCCGCTATGAAAGAAAAAGGAGGTGGAGTCATTAGCATCATAGACATCTCAAAAGCTTTTGATACTGTCCCCCACGGGGTACTTGGCGACAGTCTAACCTCCAGGGGCCTACCCAAGGAGGTAGGGAAATACATTCAAGACATGTACAGGGGCTGCAGCACCAAAATAGCGTGCAGAAACCAGGAGACCCTGGAGATAGGCTTAGCAAGAGGAGTGAAACAGGGAGACCCCCTGTCTCCACTCCTATTCAACATGGTCTTAGACCCACTAATAGAGGAAACACATAAGAGGTCGGAGGGCATAGCCCTGGGAGATGAGAAGGTAGCGGTATTCGCCTTTGCAGACGATATAGTATTCCTAGCCAAAACCAAGAAGGAAGCGCAGGAACAAATAACACGAGCATACAAGTATTTACAGAGACTAAACATGGGAATATCGGCAAAGAAATGCTCGGCATTCCAAGTTAGGAGTAAACACAAGACCTGGACACTAAATGATCCAGGGCTGAGCATGGGAGAGGAGACAATACCGTACGCGGAGCCCCAAAGTACAAGCAAGTACCTAGGGGCAACAATAAATCCGTGGAAGGGCCATATACACATCACGGCCACAGAAATAGTGGACGCCGTTAAATGCGTACAAAGGATGGGGCTGAAGCCCCATCAGAAAATTAATGTAATACGAACGTACCTCCTGCCCAGGTACATACATAGAATGGTGGATACCCCACCACCACTGGGTACCCTAGACCAAATAGACAATGAAGTAAGGCAATGCCTAAAGGAAATACTCCACCTACATCCGTCCACCGCGGATGGAGTAATATATACTAACAAAAGTCACGGAGGTCTAGGGATACAAAGAATAGCTAACATAGTCAAGTTAGCCAAACTGCGTAATGCCATCAAAATGATGGAATCCGCAGACCCAGCAGTAACAGAAGCGTACAAAGGGCAGGAGGTACTAATAAGGAAGTACGCAGCTTCGATAGCATTGCAGTGGCCGACAAGCCAACTGCTAATCGAAGAAGCAAGAAAAGCCCTGAAGCGGAAGGACACAGAGAAATGGAGAATGCTCATCTCCCAGGGGCAAGGAATCAAGGAGTTTTTCGGGGATAAAATAGGCAATCAATGGTTATACAACCCCGAACTCCTGAAGCCGTCCAGATACCTGGACGCCATCAAATTAAGAACAAACACATTCGGCACGAGAGTAGCTCTGAGGAGAGGTAATAAGCAAAGGGAGTATAAATGCAGGAAGTGTGGCGTCCAGGCCGAGACCCTAGGACACATACTAGGCAACTGCATCCACACGAAACCGGCAAGAATCAGAAGGCATAATGAGATATGTAAGCTCATTATGAACAATCTGCCCAGGCATTGTACAGTATTCGAAGAGCCGCGAGTAAGCGTCAGGGGGGAACTCAAGAAACCCGATATGGTTATTAAAGACCATGAGAGGGTGCTTGTCCTCGATGTCACTGTGAGATACGAGGACAGGGAGAACCTCCGAGACGCTTACAGAGAAAAAGAGCGGAAATATAAGGAAACCGCGGAACATATAAAATCAAGGATAGGCGGAACAGAGGCAGAAGTAATACCATTGGTTGTGGGATGCAGAGGAGCAATGCCAAAGAGCACAATAAATAATATGAAGTTACTAGGGCTCGGAAGAAAGCATCAACTGACGGCTTCATTAATAGCCCTCCGATCATCAATCGAAATGGCAAATTAGTTTCTGGATGACGGGTGATAGAGTCTAGCACAGACTTTATCACGAGTAACGCGTATTTATTATATTTATTAACTATTTATTTATCTTATTACAGGTGACTTGCATGAAAATTATAACCACCAAGACCAGGCCGAATGGCCAGTGCATGAATTTTAAATAAAGACCAAGCCTAAAGGCTAGTGCATGAATTTTAAATAAGGGCGCACGATGACGAGTACCATCGGTACGATATTTTATACAATGACACCAAACATATTAAATATGACCAGGCTACGGCCAAGGCAGTTTTAACAAACGTGCGCCCACGAACATAACAAGGACTAAGCCGAAAGGCGGATATGTATAAATGACGAAGCAGCTGCCAGCGGACAAATAAAGCCTGTCTTGGCACTATACACCAAGCAGAGCGAGTCTCGGTACACTATTGTGTAACGAGGCGCGGGGCGGGTTCTAAGCATGGAGAACCCGGGGCGACACCTTCGCGTGGTTTTCCCTGACAACGCACCTCGGTGCGGCTAAGTTCGCCTCCCGAAAGGGTCCCCGTTCCTAATTTTTCCAACACCTGCAGGCAGATCCCATGGCAGGGGACACTAGAAAGTGGATCTTATAAATTAAACGATGTAAGATGACGAGCCCCGAGCATCCCTGCTCGGGCGATTAGATTGTTGCTGTTAAGTAGTTTTAAACACCATACGAGGGGGTATATCCTCGGAAGTGTACTGCTCCTAACCGAGTTTCAGTATAAGAAATAGCCAAATGCCTCGTCATCTAATTAGTGACGCGCATGAATGGATTAACGAGATTCCCTCTGCCCCTATCTACTCCCCTCAGGGGCTGTGTCTGTTCCTGATTCGACTCCGGTCGAGTCAGGGACGGACACAGTATGGGTTTTAGCGGGCCCAAGGTACCCGAGCTCTAGCATACCGAAAACCAGTGGTCATGTTTCGCTGGAACGGGGGTCTTGCCTTAACCGGCCGGACCGCGAGGATGACAACCTCTATAAAAAATCCCTCACCTTAAGGTATGGCGCACGCCGAAGGGGTGCGTTCCGGACTTTGCGCCGGAGCGTGGCCGGTGGGTGCTAGCGGCCAACCTCCGGGAATATGGCGACTCCCGATTGTATTTAGCCTTACCGGGGTAAGGCGGCTCTGCCCCGGTGGACCACCCTTTCCGACCTTCTCGTGGGACGCAGTAATGAGCTCTAAAAATAAAAAACAAATAATGAAGGAGAGAGGAGGAGGAGGAGAGGAGGAAAAAATAGAAGATGTTGAAATGACCTTACCTGGTACTTCTAGTCGAAGTCAAAGCAGGAGGAGCTCTGCCTCATCCCTGCAAGCCGATGATATCTCTGGAAAAAGTACGCCTACGAGGGCTAAGAGAAGAAAAACTGGAGAATTAGAATTAGATACTATTAATATTGAGGAGATAGTAGAAAAGGATAAACAAAGAAAAAATGCGTTGAAAGAGGTTTTTGACGAAAGAATAAAGCTCGAGGAATTCCTATTTAATGAAAATAATAAATTAACAAAGTCTAGCATCAGGTTTATACTCGATAAATGGGCTATTTTGGAAAACAGGCAACAAGAAGAAATAGTTAAGAATGAAATATTAAGAACAAAAGAAAGTTGTTATGATAAAAATAAGATCTCTTACGCGCAAGCTGCCGCAAAAGCTCCAAGTCCGTATTGTATCGCCGGCAAACTAGAATCTGAAAGAATAAAAAGAAAAGATGAATACGAAGTAATATTACTAAAACCCGAGGATGATAACGACAGTAGAAACAATGAAGATTTAAAGAAAGAAATAATAAACAAGCTGAAGGAGGCAGGAAAAACCCTCAAAGTCAGAAACATTAGGCAGATGAAGAGTAAGGGAATAGTTTTACAAATTAGTGATAAAAAAGACGTAGAGATTATAAATAAAAGTAACATGAGTCAAATTGGACTAAAAGTAGAAAAACCTAAGAAAATTAATCCGTCTATAATAATATATGACGTAGGAAAAGATTATAAAAAAGAAGAGTTGTTGGATAACTTTATTAACAAAAACTTGGACTTGGCCCTAAAAAGAAAAGCCCGGTTTGCATAAACTGCTCAAGGGCGAAGAGAAAGGAAACTGGCCATAACGTTAAGGATAGAAATTGTCCGGAATTCTTAAGATACTTAGAGATTTACAAAACAAAGTTAAAATGGAGCTGAAAATCGCACAAATTAACGCACAAAGATCAGCCGCCGCTTCTGCAGAACTTGAAATGCTAATGAAAGAACAAAATATTGATATTTTATGTATACAGGAGCCTTATAAATATAAAAATTTACTACTGCTTGTGAAATTCCCTGGGTTGCGGCGGTTGTTAAGCATAAGTTTATTGATATTTTAGTTTATCCGGACAATATTGAGCATGTGCTAGGTTTTAAGATTATTACTAAGGCATGCAGTTTTTACATATTTAATATTTATTGCCAGTTCTCTTTACATATTTCAATTTTTCTGAATCTATTAACAAATATTTTAAACAAATTAAAAAGTGAAAAAATCATATTAACCTTGGATTCGAATTGCAAATCTGAAGCATGGGGATCCTCTGAAACGGTCGAAAGGGGCAGGCTGATGGAGGAATTTATCCTGGAAAATAATTTAGTTATTATTAACGAGCTTGATCATCATCCAACCTATATGTCAACTCTGGCCACCCCAAATATTTGCAATAAAATACAGAATTGGAAGGTCCATTTATATTGTACGGCAAGTGATCATAACATAATTACCTTCGACATTACTTCAGGCAATAATAAAGAAAAATTTAGAAAAATTTTAAATATTGACAGACCTTTTAATTTAAAAAAGGCAGACTGGGAGGGTTTTAACAAAAGTGTTAAGGAGGAATTTAGTGTTAACGTTAAAACAAAATTAAAGGAATATAATCCCAACAGGGCCGTGCTTATATTTACGAAACTCCTCACCCTGTGCTGCGAAGACAACATCCCTAGGAAAAGTTTAAAAGGAGGATCAGTTCCTTGGTGGAATGACGATCTGAGTAGGTTAAGAAAGGAGGTAAAAGAGCACAAGAATCAACTAGCAAGAGCAATAAAACTAAATTTTAATAACCTAATCGATGATTACAAGCAAAAATACAGAACTATCAGGAATAAATATGTGGCTAGTATAAGGAAAACAAAGAAAAGTACTTGGAAAAGTTTTGTTACGGCTGAGGGCAATAGAAACCCATTTAGCCTGGTCTACAAAATTATTCGTAATAAGATTAATAAAGAGGAATTCTTATGCTCGGTTAAACTTCCGTCGGGAGAGGTCACAAGAAGTTGGAATGAAACGGTCAGAACGTTGTTAGAGAAATATGTCCCAAAGGATGAAATTGATACAGAAACGGAGGAACAAAAACTATTAAAACTAAATAATGCAAGGTTTGTTAATGAGAATTTGGAACCTGAAATTACGTTTGATGAAATTATTGATTCGATTAAAAAGTGCAAGAGGCGTAAGGCGCCAGGCCCTGATGGTTTTCAGTCTGAGCTTCTTTTACAGTTTTTGCATGCTGATAGTTCTATTTTATACATTCTATATAATAATTGCATGCGGAATCGAATCTTCCCAAAAGCTTGGAAGCAAGCTAATTTAAAAATTATCTTAAAAGATCCTGTAAGGGATAAATCCCTCCTTAGCTCTTACAGACCAATAGCCCTTTTATCTACAG
>OX637925.1:8474297-8646797 GCA_951802735.1 Nomada hirtipes
ACGAGTCGGACACACCCGCCATCACCTCGTTCGACGCGGGGGAGTGATACCCCGCATAACGGATTCCCCTCGACTATTCGGGAGTTAATCTCTATAGTTGAGGGTGTCCGGAGGTTCAGCGCACACACTCTCGTGGGGATAGCTAACAACCTTCTCCACGGGGGTGATGTGGCAGTTGAGCTCTGTGCGTGGGTCCGGGAAGTATTCCCGGTTCCTCCCTCGAGGCGGCCCGGATGCCACCATCAGGATGCCGAGGAAGCGGCTACGTCGCCGGGAATATGCCCGTGTACAACGGTTCTATAAGACTAACATGTCTAGAGCCGCCAGGGAGGTTCTGGACGGGAGACCGGAGGCACGGACCCCAGATATCGCAATCATGACTGCATAATGGGGTCCATTCGTGTCTCAGGATTCCTCTCCCGTCCCGGAATTTAGGCGACCACCACCTTCGCCCTCCCTGGAGTACACGTGGCACCCGGTGACATGTGACGAGGTCATGAGCGTCACATTGGCCGTTTCCTCGGCGCCAGGAGCTGATGGTGTCACAACGAGACAATGGAAGGCAGTTCCACCGAGCATCAAAACCCTCCTCTTCAACATCGTGCTCGCATCTGGCGGTTCCCTCCGGATATGCTGGTAAGCCGGACCGTTTTCGTCCCCAAGAAAGACGGCGCGGTAGAGCCGAGTGACTTCCGCCCCATCAGCGTTGCCTCCATAATCGTACGACATCTCCACAAGGTCTTAGCCAAGCGCTTGCGCGAAGCGGACCTTGTGGACTTGAGGCAACGCTGTTTGGATGATGGGTGGGCGGAGAACATCTCGGTGGTGGCCTCGTTGCTTGACGACTCTCGTCGGCGCCTCAGGGAGATCCATTTCGTCTCCCTGGACATCATGAGAGCCTTTGATGCAGTGAGCCACCATGCTGTTGCCGCCGCCTTGGGGCGAACCGGTCTGCCGGAGGGATTTATCAACTATGTCGCCAGGCTATATGCGAACAGTAGCACGATGTTGGAGGTTGAGGGTGCTCGGTCTGGTGCTAAGTAACACCTTGAAGCCACAACAGCGGCTCAAGATCTTAAGATCGTTCCTCATCCCGCGATTCTACCACGCACTTGTTCTGTCCGGAACAACCCTGGGGAAACTCAGGGCACTTGACAGACAAGTGCGTGGGGCTATCCGCAGGTGGTTGCGACTCCCGCACGACACCGCCGTTGGATACTTCCACACTTCATGCAGTTTGGGAGGGATGGGCATCCCATCCTTCGCCACCACCGTACCCGGTTTAATGCTCACCCGCCTACAAGGTCTGGCAACTTCTTCCTCCCCCGCTGTGAGAGCGATCGCCGAGTCCGACTGGGTCCAGAAAAGACTCAGTTGGGCGGAGTGCGCTCTCACAAAGGACGGCATCCCATTGTCGTCTGCGGAGTGGAGGTCGAGGTGGTGGGCACAAAGATTATACCGGGCGGTGGATGGCTACGAACTGCGTGAGTGTGGGGGATTCAACCTTTCCACCTGGTGGGTCGATGCGGGATCCTACGGCGTGCCCGGACGGGACTATGTCCAATACCATCACGTCCGGGTAAACAGTCTACCCACGCGAATCCGTACTTCGCGTGGCATCCGGCGGGAGACCAGGGAGGTGCAGTGCCGGGGCGGCTGTGGAGTCACCGAGACAGCCGCCCACATCATACAGGCCTGCCACCGAACACACGGCGGTCGCGTCAAACGACATGACGCCGTGTGTAAGGTCATAGCCTCTTGTCTCCGGAACGCCGGGTGGACTGTTGCCATAGAGCCTCGGTTCCACACTTCAGTGGGACTGAGGAAGCCTGACTTGGTCGCAAAAAGGAGCGGTCGCATATGCGTGATCGCATAGGCAGGTCCTTATTCAGAGGAGAAACCCTAACGAATGAATATAGAATATATTCTCATATATATTCTCAGAACTATAAGAGATAATTATTTGTTTAACTGGGTTTTATACAATGCATAAACCCAACACGCCTTCTCAAAAATTATTCGTTTATATAAGAATGCACCTTCCTCTTACTTTCTCTGGGGTCTAGTGGGGACTAGTGGCGGAGAAATATCGATGGCACTATCGATATTATCGATGGTTGCTACTATCGAATATTGAAAAATATCGATAATATATGTTTACTATCGATAGTACATCGAAAATGTGGGTTAACATTCGTAATGCCGCGAATTTAAAAATGTTTCGTAATTTGATGATAAGCATTTGTTCTATAACTGACGATACCGATAGTATTTAGTCATTAAAGGCTGGGTTTCTGTGTGATCTTGCGTACGAAAGAATCTGCAATTCAAAGAATATTATATCCTTTGTACAGGATTGAACTGTATCTGCGCGTTTTTAGGAGAGCGCTCTCTTCCTCTGCGCCTAACGTCATTTCCTTGGCTGCCAGAGAGAGCGCTCATCCTTACATTACTTATGTATGTACTACATATGCATACATATCACATTCCATCACTATCGATAATTATCGATGGTCGATGGTCCAACTATCGGAAATTATCGATAGTGCTGACCATTGATATTTCTCCACCACTACTAAGCACTGTCTGATCTTCGCTCGGAAAACTCGGCTCTCTTGTTCTACCTCGTGAGCCTGACGATCTCGGCTCCCGAGTTTACCCGAACTGAGCTTGTCGCGTTGGCCGTGTCGCGCTGAGCGTGTCGCGTTGACCGTGTCGCGTTGAACGTGTCGCGCTGAGCGTGTCGCGTTGACCGTGTCGCTTTGACCGTGTCGCGCTGAGCGTGTCGCGTTGACCGTGTCGCGTTGAACGTGTCGCGTTGACCGTGTCCCGCTTCGGCTCCCGAGCTTCGCGGATCAGACTCATTCACTCCCCAGCAACAAGCCTCGCGCGCTTCGGCTCCTCGAGTTTACCCGAATGAGCGTCCCGCGCTTCGGCTCCCGAGCGTCGCGCATCAGACTCATTCACTCCCCAGCAAAAAGCGTCGCGCGCTTCGGCTCCCGAGCGTCGCGCATCAGACTCATTCACTCCCCAGCAAAATTCTGTGCGTGGCGTGCCTAAAGAAGTTTACACTTCAAAAACGATATCGAACGAGCCTCGGCACCGTCGTCGACGACACACGGCTTACGCGCGGAGACTTTGTCCTCCCGTCCGTTGTCCGTTCGACGTTGGCCCGCCGAGGTCATTAACAAGCGCGTCGAAACCGGGAACCCTTTCGGATTTCAAGTTCAGACGAAGCGGCCGACTGATCCAGTTCGAATTCTGCGACGTCTCTTCTCGCCCTCCACGGCAACGGGATGAACGCGTATATCGAAACGTTTTCGAGAGAAGTTTTAAACGGACGCTTGCGTGAGGTCGACACACAGACCCGCCGTTCTCTAATACTTCCGATATGTTTAGAAAATACGCAATGCCACGTGTCAGGTTGGGGACGAGCGAGAGGGCGATGAGACCAGAAACTCTAGAGCGTTTCGGATAGACCGTTCTTCGCCTGCTTCTTGTCCCGATCGTATATACGTTTCCCGAGTTCCTCTCACCAGGGGACACACATCGAGGATCTCTTCCAGCGCGAGCGCCGGTAAGTACCTCGGCGCGAAGGACAGAAGGATAGTAAGGGGAGAAAGGGAATACATTTGTCGAACGCTTTTCCTTCTCTTCTTTTCCTTTTTGTTTCTTTATTACCGAGGGAAATATCGCCCCGTGGGTTGCGTGCTGCTCGCCGTTGTCTCTCGGTGAAGGAAATTTTGCGTCCAATCGAAGACGAAACCGTGCCAGATTTTTATCGCGCACGGATCGGGTAACCTGGAACGAAAATCGAATTACACGCATCGGCGTTGATGTGCGCCCGTTATTTAAAGGTGCCGATACATCATGCGTTTCCGAAAGCGAAAGAGAATGAAAACCTGAAGGAGAGGAGGTGGTTGTTCGGGGGTAAACATGGAACCGGCTTCGGTAACACTCGCAGCTCGTGCGTCGGACACCCGTGCCGTTTAAACGAGGAGAATACGCTCGACGGATACGTCCGTCGTCGATTCTCTTTTACGGAATAATTGGGACGCAAGACCGACTCGAGGTTATCCGGAGCAGCGCATTTCGCCCGACCCCTTCTTTTCCCATTCCGAAGGATCCCCGCCGTCGTTCGCGTTAGAACGTTACAGGTTTCGGGCGTTTGGGATGGAAGAAAGGAGATGATGATAATAAAGTGGGGAATGTTGAGACTTACGCGACGTACGAGCGATTGTTGGACGTTCGTCGGCGTTTGTCGCGGGCGTTTGGCCCCGGTGCACTGCGGCTTCTTTTAGCGGTCGCTTTGTTCTGGATGCCAACGCATTTAAAGACCGCGTTCCCGACGTCGCCCGAAACGAATCTTTGCGCGCGACCGAGAGAACAGATTTCTATAGCGAAATTGAAACTCTGTCTGCGAGAGAGAAGTGAAGAAAAATAATAAAGAGAGAGGAGGGGAAATTGAGGAGAATGAAATTTGGAAAAAGAGCACGGCAGAACGGAAGGGCTCGAAGGAGCGCCACCGGATCGTCCCTGGTGTTCGTTACACAGGGCCCCAGGTATCTTTTGGGAGGTGGTATTTCACCTTCCCCGTCGTTATTGAATGGTTGAGAATCTTTTCTGTTCTCCTTGGCACCGTTCGCAAAACCTATGCACACGCACACACATATATATATATATATACTCTATATATATATATATATACTCTATATATATACTCTATATATATATATATACTCATATCGAGCACACATATCGAGTGGGTCGTCGTTGGAAGTTTGACGTGCCTCGTTTCAACTAGTGCCAGGTCTCCCTGTACGATGGTGTTTTACGCAGCGGTATCCTCGAACGCTGATGATTGGGATGTCGGTCGATGCGCGCCGTGCGGCTATCGAGAGAGGAAAGTGAGAGAGAGAAGGGTCAGTTCCACACGAGTACTGCAACGGGATGAACAATTCCCCGTCGTCTCGCCTGTCTCGCTCTCCCTCAGCCTCTCAGCCCGCCGCGCCGTTGACCACCCAGCCACGTTCGTAGGATAAGTCCGCGCGTTTCGCCAACCGTGCTTCTGATCTTGCCTACGCGTGTTTTCGAGTTAGCGCTCTGCTTCCGACGTTTCGGTACCCCGATTGTGGGCGTGTTCGACCGAACGGAGTCTCGAACGAAGTATGTGTTGTGTTGTAGGGTGGAGCGTTCGTGTTGTGCCGAGGCGAAGATTAAGGGAAGAGGAAACAAAAATCATTCTTACAGACGAGACGACGCGTGAACCGAACCAGAGAACATCAGATACTCATTGGGGAGGCCCTCTCGAACAATATCAGATAAATATATACGGACGATATAAAATTGGTCGCCCCGGGTTTGCGTCCCTTAGTTTTGCCGATCGCCGAGACCGCGCATCCAAAACCGGTCGTCCAGTCCCCGAAATGTGAAAGGCAAGGAGATATAATATATCTATCCTGCTAACGCAAGTGGACAGACGTTAAAAGTTCCCGGTTTCGAATTTATATATTGGATGTCTAGCGTGCGTCTCGCGCTATTTTTTTTCCATTTTTTCCCGTTCTTTTTTTCTTTTTTGTACCTTGCCGGTACCCTTCTCGATAACGTACCAAGACGACCTCAGAGTAGGCGAGATTACCCGCTGAATTTAAGCATATTACTAAGCGGAGGAAATGAAACTAACAAGGATTTCCTTAGTAGCGGCGAGCGAACAGGAATTAGCCCAGCACTGAATCCCGCGGTACTGCCGCCGGGAAATGTAGTATTCGGGAGGATCCGTTTATCCCGTGGCGTCGAACCGCGTCCAAGTCCATCTTGAATGGGACAATTTACCCGTAGCGGGTGCCAGGCCCGTAGCGACCTGTACGCCTTTCGGGAGGATATCTCCTTAGAGTCGGGTTGCTTGAGAATGCAGCCCTAAGTGGGTGGTAAACTCCATCTAAGGCTAAATACGACCACGAGACCGATAGCGAACAAGTACAGTGAGGGAAAGTTGAAAAGAACTTTGAAGAGAGAGTTCAAGAGTACGTGAAACCGTTCAGGGGTAAACCTGAGAAACCCAAAAGATCGAATGGGGAGATTCATCGTCAACGAGGCTGGCTCCCGTTGGCGCGCGATGCTCCGAATGTGCCCTCGTGGTTACATCGCAGGGGCGATGTAACCACCGCCTTCGGCCTGAATGTCCCGGTAACGTAGTCGTGCACTTCTCCCCTAGTAGAACGTCGCGATCCGTTGTGTGTCGGTCTACGGCCCGAATGGGCGCCTGCCGCGTCGCCGCAAGGGTACGCGCGTCAGACCATCGGTCGCCTGGCCGGCTGCACGACGGTACTCACACGGTATCGGGCCGCAACCAATCCATTCTCTGAATGTATGTGCGTCAGGCCCGCCGCAAGCTAGGCCAGTTTAACCCGGAGGCGCGGACCCGGTGCCGTCCCCAGGCCTGAGCAGCTGTTAGCAGGCGGTGTCCTCGGACTGGCCAAGCTTTGAATTACCGGTCGGCGACGCTACTGCTTTGGGTACTCTCAGGACCCGTCTTGAAACACGGACCAAGGAGTCTAACATGTGCGCGAGTCATTGGGATGCATAAACCTAAAGGCGAAATGAAAGTGAAGTTCGGCCTCAGCGTCGACCTAGGGAGGATGGGCCGCGTTATGATGCGGCATCGCACTCCCGGGGCGTTTCGTTCTCATTGCGAGAAGAGGCGCGCCTAGAGCGTACACGTTGGGACCCGAAAGATGGTGAACTATGCCTGGTCAGGACGAAGTCAGGGGAAACCCTGATGGAGGTCCGTAGCGAGTCTGACGTGCAAATCGATCGTCGAAACTGGGTATAGGGGCGAAAGACTAATCGAACCATCTAGTAGCTGGTTCCCTCCGAAGTTTCTCTCAGGATAGCTGGCACTCGCTCGTTCCTCTGTGAACGCGTGCGAGTCTCATCTGGTAAAGCGAATGATTAGAGGCCTTGGGGCCGAAACGACCTCAACCTATTCTCAAACTCTAAATGGGTGAGATCTCTGGCTTGCTTGAAACGTGAAGCCATGAGATTTTGGATCAGAGTGCCAAGTGGGCCAATTTTGGTAAGCAGAATTGGCGCTGTGGGATGCACCAAACGCAGAGTTAAGGCGCCTAAGTCGACGCTTATGGGATACCATGAAAGGCGTTGGTTGCTTAAGACAGCAGGACGGTGGCCATGGAAGTCGGAATCCGCTAAGGAGTGTGTAACAACTCACCTGCCGAAGCAACTAGCCCTGAAAATGGATGGCGCTGAAGCGTCGCGCCTATACTCCGCCGTCAGCGGCAAGTGGGGAGGGACGCGTCGCCCTCGCGTGGCTGTCCTCCATGAAGCCCTGACGAGTAGGAGGGTTGCGGCGGTGTGCGCAGAAGGGTCTGGGCGTGAGCCTGCCCGGAGCCGCCGTCGGTGCAGATCTTGGTGGTAGCAGCAAATACCCCAGCGAGGCCCTGGGGGACTGACGTGGAGAAGGGTTTCGTGTGAACAGCCGTTGCACACAAGTCAGTCGATCCTAAACCCTAAGAGAAATCCTATGTAGATGAGGTGTCCTGAAACATATAATCTATGTGATAGAGAAACACACCCGTCGGGCGAAAGGGAATCCGGTTCCTATTCCGGAACCCGGCAGCGGAACCGCATACCAATCGGGCCCTCGTGAGAGAGTTCGTCGGGGTAACCCAAAATGACCTGGAGACGCCGTCGGGAGATCCGGGAAGAGTTTTCTTTTCTGTATAAGCGTTCGAGTTCCCTGGAAACCTCTAGCAGGGAGATAGGGTTTGGGACGCGAAGAGCACCGCAGTTGCGGCGGTGTCCGGATCTTCCCCTCGGACCTTGAAAATCCAGGAGAGGCCCACGTGGAGGTGTCGCGCCGGTTCGTACCCATATCCGCAGCAGGTCTCCAAGGTAAAGAGCCTCTAGTCGATAGATTAATGTAGGTAAGGGAAGTCGGCAAATTGGATCCGTAACTTCGGAATAAGGATTGGCTCTGAGGAGCGGAGCGTGTCGGGCTTGGTGGGGAAGTGGGTTTGGCCGACGTGCCGGGCCTGTGCGAGGTGAACGGACGCACTATTGCGAAACCGGGATCCGAGCTCGGTACCGTGCCTTGGCCTCCCGCGGATCTTCCTTGCTGCGAGGTTTCCGTGGCGGATCTTCCGTCGTGGTCGTTCTCTTCGGCCGCCATTGAACGCTCAGCTCGGAACTGGCACGGACTAGGGGAATCCGACTGTCTAATTAAAACAAAGCATTGCCATGGCCCCCGCGGGTGTTGACGCAATGTGATTTCTGCCCAGTGCTCTGAATGTCAACGTGAAGAAATTCAAGAAAGCGCGGGTAAACGGCGGGAGTAACTATGACTCTCTCAAGGGCAGAGCGGTGAGGGCGACACCGTTGGGGACTGGCGACCCCACCTACCCGAGCTGGACGGCAGGTTGGTCTGGCCGTTGTACGGCAAAAAGTATAATAATGATAAAATTATTATTACTAATTATTATTACTATGCTATATATATAATATAATTATATAATAATTATATAATTATATAATTATATAATTATATAATTATATAATTATATAATTATATCTATATAATTATATTACTATGCTAAAGCATAGAAATGCGAAAGATGGTGTGACTTATGGGGCACTTAGTGCCCCAAAACACGTTGGGGGATGTGGTACGATCTAGGAACAACTCTAGCCTAAACAACTCTAGCCTGACTCCGGCGGCGTAAAACAATACGCCGCTGGAACTTAGCGGCATTTTGCCGCTGGTCCAACGGTGGAAAGCAATACGCCGCTGGCACTTAGAAAAATTCCAAAACATCTGTCGGCCACAAACCCCAGCGGACTCTAAAACGCCGCCAACGGCCGGGCCCACTTGCCGTCCCGACAGTTTGTCCACACGACCAGGCAAGTCAAAGGACACGATTGGGCATGAATAGGATTAGTATGAATAGGATTTTATAACCAAATTCAAAAATAGAGACAGATGATGAAGCCTCGGACGCAGAGGCTCCTGGACCAGGGGCTCCTGCGGCGGACTTGTCCCCTATGGATAGGAGGACCACCGATGACAACCAGGCGATTGAACAGGCTAACGAGATGGAACAATGGACGGACCTGCCCCTGAGCGGGTTTATCAAATACAGGTTCTGCGATGAGGAGGGTCCGGAAATTTGCTTCACGAATGAAGCCCAATTCAAAGATCACATTGAGTTAAAACATCCCCAGCGGAATGTTGCAGCCTGCCGGCTGCACTTTGATAAGTTGCACGGATGGCGGGGGCACGCCTCTAGATGTAAAGGAAGAGAGACAGATAACAATGCTGGCGAAGAAAGGCAAATACGATGTCAGGCATGTGGCGAAACATTCCGGACCCAGGCTGGCTTGGGCCAGCACGAAAGGCATAGGCATCCTCAGACGCGGAACCTAGCAGGAGAAGCGCAAAGCACCCGTGGCAGGAACAGACCAGGCAATAGAGCCTCGGCCTGGTCAAAAGAGGAAGTGGACCTCCTCATTGAATTAGATAGGAGGTTCTACGCAGAAAGATACCCAAATGTAAAAATAAGGGAGTTCCTGCCACAAAAAACACTATAGCAAATTAGCGATAAAAGGAGGCTCTTGCCCGCTCGGGGCAGGATAGATATAAACGCTGAAGAAGGGTCTTCATCTGGGAGCTCGGTATATATGTCGGCAAAAGAGGAAATAGACGAAGCTCCCAGAAGAAGCATAGGAAGGGAGGAGACCCTCCAAAATGCCATTATGGCTAGTAGCCTCCAGCATGAGCATCCACTAAGGAGAACTGAAAGATTAATACAGAACATGGCTAGCTGGTGGAGAATACTCCAAGTGGACATCGACCTAATAGTACAAAACCTCACACAGACGATTAGGGGCGATGTCCACGAAGGCCCTGTTACACGGAGCAGGATCACAGGGACACAAAGAGGTCCTAATATAAATAAAAGGGAAGCATGTGCGCGCATACCACGAAAGAGAACCATGGAGAAAAAGTATGAATATGCAAAAGCCCAGGAAATTTACAAGAAATGCCCCCAAAAGCTTGTAGACTGGGCGGTAGCGGGTAAACAGCCCCAGCGCAAGCAAAAGCTAGAGGCCCCTGCAAAAGGGGAGATTGAACCACTATACAGGGACCTCTGGGGTACGGCTGGGCCCCAGGTCAGCCTAAAAGCAGGTAGGCGACCAAACGATCAAGGCAGCTCCAACATGAGCGAACTATGGAAACCCATCACCACTGGGGAATTAGTGGAGAAAATGAAAAAGATTAAAAGCAATACGGCAGCAGGAATAGACGGCATTACCAAGGCCGACATAAGGAGGGACGGAGCGCTGCACGTCCTGAGTAAACTATATAACCTGCTGCTAATGAGCCGAGTATATCCCAACCAATGGAGACTGAACCGAACCACGCTGATCCCCAAACCGGGGGAAAGCGTGGAAGAGGCCAGCAACTGGCGACCCATCACGATCGGGTCGCTGGTGGGAAGGATATACTCGTCGATGATTGACCGGAGACTCCGAACCATGGTGGAAATAAACCGGAGGCAGAAAGGCTTTACCAGGGAGGATGGCTGCAAACATAATATAGCCGTCCTCACCAGCGCTCTGTCCTCCATGAAGGAAAAAGGCGGAGGAGTCCTAACAATAATTGATATATCGAAGGCATTCGACACGGTTCCCCACTGGGTGATGGGTAGCTGTCTTAGAGCCAAAGGGGTCCCTACGATCGCCGCACAATATGTAACAAGAATGTACAAAGAATGTAAAACCAAAATCATGTGCAAGAACGGCGAAATAGTGGAAACAGACCTCAAGAGAGGTAAAACAGGGCGACCCGATATCGCCCTTACTGTTTAATATAATACTAGATCCCATAATTTGGAAAATAGACGAGACGACGGAAGGCATCCGAATGGGAGACGAGAAGGTCTCCGTTATAGCATTCGCGGACGATCTGGTGCTGGTCGCTAAAACCAAGAAGGAGGCCGGAAAGCAAAACAAAATGCTTGCTAACTACCTAAAGAAACTTGGAATGAATATAGCGGCCTCCAAGTGTTCAGCACTCCAGATCGTTCAAAAGAATAAGACATGCCATATGGTGGAGCCGGGATTGGAAATAAGCGGAGTAACCATACCATACTCCGACCCGGAGTCCGCCTTTAAATATCTAGGAATAAACATAGACCCATGGAGAGGCCTGCGTGGCTTCTCGATAAAGGGAATAATAGAAGCAATCAAAAATATTAAGCGGTTTAAATTAAAACCGCACCAAAAAATAAACTTAATAAGGACGTATCTCCTACCGAGACACATACATAGGCTAGTGGCAGACGCTCCACCCTTGGGCACCCTGAGGCAGCTGGATCATGAAATTAAACAAGAGATTAAAGAGATCCTTCGCCTCCATCCGTCCACGACGGATGGGGTGATATATACCAGCAAAAGCCATGGGGGCCTGGGTGTCCAAAGGGTGGAGCAAATAGTAAAGCTGGCAAAGCTAAGGAGCGCATTAAGAATGAGAACGGCGGAAGACGAAGCCGTCAGAATAGCGCTCCAAGGGAAGGAGAACATAATCAGAAAGTATGCCACATCCATCGGCCTAAATTGGGACCAAGGAGTAACGGCCGAAAATATCGAGGAGGCACGAAAAGGCCTCAGGAAAAAAGAAACAGAAAGATGGAGACAACTCGACTCCCAGGGCCAAGGCATAAGGGAATTCTTCGGCGACAAAATAGGTAATGCCTGGCTCTATAACCCAGAGTTATTGAAGCCGTCAAGGTACCTGGACGCCTTGGAAATGAGAAGTAACACCTTTGGAACAAAAGTAGCACTTAACAGAGCGAGGAAAACTATGGATGTTAAGTGCAGGAGGTGCGGCGTCCAGGCCGAGACCCTAGGACACATCCTAGGCAATTGCACCCACACCAAGCCCCAAAGAATTAAGAGGCACAACGAAATTTGTAAACTGATAAAGGACAAAGTGCCGAGCTACTGTGCGGTCTTTGAGGAACCTAAAATAAACGTACTGGGGGAGTTAAAGAAACCAGATCTGGTCATTAAAGACCAGGATACGGTATACGTTGTCGATGTAAGCGTCCGCTACGAAGACAAAGACAACCTCCCCCAGGCGTATAGAGAAAAGATAAGGAAATACAAAGACACCACAGAGCTCTTAAGACTGAAAACGAACAGTGTAAGGGCAGAGGTTATGCCAATCATTGTGGGATGCAGGGGAGCCATGCCTAAACAGACTATACAGAACATAACACGCCTAGGGCTCGGAAATAAAGATTGCCTGACGGCTTCACGGATAGCCCTCCGATCGTCAATCGAAATGGCAAACCAATTTATGGACTACGATCACGTTACGTGATCGTTATAGAAGCACAATACATGTTATTTATTTATTTATTAGTGCTCGTCTTATTTATTATTTAATCTATACTTTATTTTCAGGTGACTGAGCCCATACAGCCCTGCTCTGGAACTCTACCTTCCTTCCCCGATCTCCTTTCCCGATATTCATCCCCTAATCTAAAAATTATACAGCCATTAGGTGGTTATCCTTGGGTAGCGGCCATACTAAATTCCAATAATATAGAAGTATTATCGTTACCGGGCAACGATGAACACATCATGTGTTTCCAAATAGTTATTCAATCCTTGGAATTTTATGTTATAAACGTCTATTTCCAGTTTTCCAAGCCGCTGGGAACGTTTTTGGATCAAATCAGTCTCTTGCTACAGAGGCTTAGTGGTAAAAAAGTTCTTGTATTGATGGACACCAACGCGTGGTCCGAACTGTGGTTCTCGCAAGAGACCAATGAGCGCGGAAGAATCATGGAAGATTTCATTTTTGCCCATGATCTTTTAATTGCTAATAAGCCTAATAATATTCCGACGTACATTACACCCAATGGTGATTCAAATATTGATTTAACGCTCGTTAGTTCTAATTTTATAACTCAACTGACCAATTGGAGAGTCCATGCTGATTGCACCACCAGTGATCACAATTTGATTACGTTTAAAATTGGCTTTAATTCTAGAAATAATAATTTCAATGATTGGCACAGAGAAAAAACATACAACCTAAAGAAAGCAAACTGGGATAAATTTGATGAATTAATAAAGATGAAATTTGACGAAGAATTCGTTAAAAGTTTAAGGGACTCTCCAAAGGAAATGATAAGAATTTTTAATAAATCTTTGTCCCAATGTTGTGATTCCTCCATTTCAAATAGGAAAACTTGTAACAGTGCTGTTCCCTGGTGGGACGAAGATATAAATAATTTAAGAAAAGAGGCCAGAAAAAGTAAAAAACAGTTAATTCGTGCTAAGAAATTAAACCATACAAATCTAATCCCGCAATATGCTGTAAAATACAAAATTATAAGGAATAAATATGTTGCTAGTATCAAAAAAGCCAAAAAACTAACTTGGAAAAATTATGTTACAACAGAAGGTAATAGGGAGCCTTGGAGTATGATATATAAGATTATTAGACATAACATTAAAAAAGATATTTACATGAGCTCTTTGGAACTTCCCTCGGGAGAATTAACAAGCTCCTGGAGAGAAACGATGAAGATTTTGATTGACAAATGTGTTCCAGGGGATAGCACTGAGACTGAAATGGAGATATATAAGAATATAAGAACACGAAATGAAAATTACTTGAATTACAATTTAGAGCCAGACATTACAATGGAGGAAATCACTAACTCTATAAAGAAATGTAAATCCCGAAAGGCTCCGGGTATGGATGGCTTTCAATTAGAAATTTTAACAGCGGTTTGGAAGGCTGACAAAAATATTATATATACTATATTTAATTGTTGTTTAAGAAATATGATTTTTCCAAATGAATGGAAATTAACTAAATTAAAAATCATATTGAAAGACTACAATAGAGATAGATCTAAGTTAAATTCTTATAGACCTATAGCATTACTTCCGATATTAGGGAAAATCTACGAAAGGATAATAGTCAACAGAATACAGGAACAATATAAGAATAATAGCTTGGAAAATAATAGACAATATGGGTTCAGAGCAGGTAGATCTACCGAAGATGTGTTGGTCGCATTAAGAAATGGAACAATTGAAACAGAAATAAAATATGTAATAGTAATATTCTTTGACATAGAGGGAGCGTTTGATAACCTCTGGTGGCCAACGATAATCTCAAGACTGATTGATGCAAACTGTAGCTCTTGCTTAGTCAAGATTATTAAAAGTTATTTCTCTAAAAGGAAAATCAGTATACAATCTAAATTCGACTATATCGAAAAGAAAATGCAAAAGGGATGTCCACAGGGGTCCATCATTGGCCCTATGGCTTGGGGCTGGTGTATGGACTCCCTGTTGGATGAAATAGAGCAAGGAACTAATGATCGATACACTGAAGCGATAGCCTATGCAGATGATTTGGCGCTTATTGTTAAAGGAAACTCCAGAGTTGAGTTAGAAAAACGTTCCTCTGATGTATTAAATATATTATCTACATGGTGCATCAAGCATAAATTGAAAATATCTACAGAAAAAACAACGGCAATGATTTTAAAAGGTAACTTAAATAAAGAAATACTACCTGTTCTGAAGATAAATAATAGTAAAATAAAGTTTTACAATAAAGTTAAATACTTAGGAGTAATATTAGATAATAAAATGAGTTTTGTTGAACATGCAAAATACTTAAGAAATAAGGTATTAAATTTCGTAATGGCTTTAAGAAGACTTACCAGAGAATCCTGGGGCCTTAGATCTAATATTATATACAGGGTGGCCCGGAACTCGCGCGGTATTTTTAAAAAAGGGGTAGCTGAGGTGATTCTGAACAACTTTTTCCTTGACCAAAATATTGTTTGAAGCTTCGTTTTTTAGTTATTAACGAAAAACACTGGCCAATTACAGCGCCCGTATAGCGCGAGCTCAGTCACAATCGCGCGCGGCCGTTATCGGGTGCATCGAGGGGCAACGTACGGCAAATATTACAATCGTCTTACATTAAGAATAATGTGTAATTCTTCGTTATTCATGAATAACAATTTAATTAACAAGTCGTTTAATAACTGTTCCATACTTTTATTCGTTTTCCGAAACGAATAAAGTGTTTTATTAATTATGAAAAAAGTGTTTGGATGATTAATGTTAGAAAAGGGTAGTTAAATAAACTTATCCATTCGACCGCGAATTTACCTGCTTCGACGGTGTCTTGCCATATGGTCATTGTACCGATCCTGACCTATTTTTACAATTTAAATGCCACGTCCCGGCGATCGATACGATCTGATTCGCACTTGTTTCCACACGCACAGGACACGCACTTACGACATTACGAAAGTTAATGTGTGTGTCATGTGCGTGTGGAAACAAGTGCGAATCAGATCTGTATCGATCGCCGGGACGTGGCATTTAAATTGTAAAAATAGGTCAGGATCGGTACAATGACCATATGGCAAGACACCGTCGAAGCAGGTAAATTCGCGGTCGAATGGATAAGTTTATTTAACTACCCTTTTCTAACATTAATCATCCAAACACTTTTTTCATAATTAATAAAACACTTTATTCGTTTCGGAAAACGAATAAAAGTATGGAACAGTTATTAAACGACTTGTTAATTAAATTGTTATTCATGAATAACGAAGAATTACACACTATTCTTAATGTAAGACGATTGTAATATTTGCCGTACGTTGCCCCTCGATGCACCCGATCTCGGCCGCGCGCAATTGTGACTGAGCTCGCGCTATATGGGCGCTCGCATTGGCCAGTGTTTTTCGTTAATAACTAAAAAACGAAGCTTCAAACAATATTTTGGTCAAGGAAAAAGTTGTTCAGAATCACCTCAGCTACCCCTTTTTTAAAAATACCGCGCGAGTTCCGGGCCACCCTGTATATATTATATACAGCGGTATTCATACCAATTGTAAATTATGGATCGCGGTTCTGGTACACAGCCGTGCAAAATGTACATGTAATGAGGCAATTAATGGCAACACAAAGATCGATGTTAATTATCATGACCAGGGCATGTAAAACGGTCTCAACCGTGGCGATGCAGGTCATTTCGGGCGCATTGCCCCTTGATTTATGTATAGTTAAACAAGCTTTGATTAATAGAATTAAAAGAAATAAATCGACGAATTGGAAACAGTATACATATAGAGAAATTGACTGTACTCAATTAGATTTCGAACAAAACAGAAACAGAATTAAAATTGAACTCAAAAAGATTGAAAATTATATATACAACGAATGGCAACAAAGATGGTGCTCTGAGACTAGGGGAAGGGTAACCTTCCAATTTATAAAAGAAGTTAGATTTGCGATTATTAACAAATGGTTTCGACCTTGTAGATATTGTGTATATTTATTAACGGGATGTGGCTCAATAAACAGTCCATTATTCAAGAGGGGCGGTGTGGGAGACTCTGCCTGCACCGTTTGTGATTTAAATGAAGAAGAGACGGTTGAACATATTATTTTTAAATGCCCACTGTATCAACAATTTAGATACCCCGAACTAATGAATTAGGAAAATGATAAATCTAATTTAATCAGTACAAAAGAGAAATTTAAAAAGTTTTTGACATTCTCTGTGTTAGTATTCGAAAAGAGAAAAGAATACCTTATGACGCTGGAAAGTACCGGATCCGCCTCCACGTGGCTAGGGACGGGCAACGCTGGAAACTCCTCCAGCGGCTAAGAGATCCATAGCTAAACCTGTAAATAAAATTCCTGAAAGAAAAAAGTAAAAAATTAATAAGTTAATTAAAAATTTTATTTTATTTGTTTATTATTTGTTAGTTTGTTCTGTTAGTAAAAATTAATTAAATAAAGTTCTATTTTGTTTAAAGTAATACTTACCAAATTAAAAAATTTTGTGTTAAATTTAAAATAAATTAAAACACGCGTCAGTCCGCAGCGAAATATGCCCGCATGCAATTTGTTAAGTAGTGTTTTTACGTTTTTGTTTCTATTTCTGTATTGTTTGTTTAAAGTGTTAAATATGGCCAGCAAAAAGAAAATCACTTTACCTATTGGCGAACGATTGAAAGTCTTAGATGACTTGAAAACGTTCAATATTTCGACCGTTGCAAAAAAATACAACGTGCATCCGTTAACGATTTCGCGGATAAAAAATAACGCACCAAAAATTATGCAGTTCGTGAACAAAGGTAAGATGCAGCAAAAACGGCGAGGGGTCAGACCATCCTTGTACGACGCGTTGGAGCAAAGTTTAATGACTTGGTTCATCGAAAGAAGAACTCTTGGCGACTTCGTATCGAATGCTGTGCTTATGCAAAAAGCAACGGAATTAAGGGACGATATGGGGTTGTCGTCGGAGTTTAAAGTTAGTAGGGGCTGGTTAGATGGATTTAAAAAAAGATAAAATATACGACTAGTAAAAGTGTATGGGGAAAGTGCCAGTGCTGATGAAGATTCTGCGAAATAGTTCTGTGACTATTTTATAAAGGTATTGGAAGATGACAATATTGACGCAGACAATGTGTATAATATGGACGAGTCTGGGCTTTTATGGAAAGCCTTACCTTCCAAAACATTGGCGCAAAGGACTGAAAAGTGCGTAAAGGGCTATAAAAGCCGCAAAGAACGGATTACAGTTGCGCTATGTGCAAATACATCTGGGACGCACAAACTGATGCCGTTAATTATTAACAAATATGAAAATCCGAGAGCACTGAAACACTGCAAAAAGAATCTACCCGTCATCTTTAAATCGCAAAAGAATGCGTGGATGACGCAAACACTTTTTGTTGATTGGTACGAAAATTATTTTAAGCGTAGTGTACGGGCACACCAATTGAGAAACGGGATCACTGGTAAAGTCCTCCTGTTATTAGATAATTGCGGAGGACATAAAGTGCCACCAGAAGTGCAAGATGATGCGGGATTTAAAATTATGTATCATCCGCCTAATACAACAAGTTTAATCCAGCCCATGGACCAAGGCGTAATTGCCAAGCTGAAGGCACTGTATAGGCAGAAAATCGTAAGGAAAGCTCTTCCTTATCAAGGCGGACTGCGCGAATTTGAAAAGAATCTGACATTGAAAGATTGTATAGAAGTCCTAAACGATTCCTGGATGAACGTGTCCCCAGAAAATATCATTAATTCCTGGAAGAAAATTATTCCTAAGCAAATGGACACGTATTCGGCTATGCGGCTGGACCTGAGCCACGTAACAGGGGATACATACACAGAAGAGGACATTATACAGTTTATATCCAATTGTGAGGAAGACGAAGGAAGATCCCCGGAGGAGGAAGTTGAAGAAACCCAGGAAGATGAAGAAAACCAGGAAGATGAGGATACAGGAGAACGATAGAAGAAAAGAGAGGCGCTGCCATATTTATTGAAGCCCAAGAAACGCCCGTCGTTAGAAATATGTTTAAGGTCCTCAAAAATCATTTTTTAGGTAATGTTAATATTAATTATAAAGGCAAGTACATAATTTTGTAAAAATTATAGACATAATTTTCATTTTAATAATTAATTTTTATTTTTTAGGCACCGATGATTAACGTCCACATCGTACGTCATAAAATTCATAATGCATATTATTATTTATTATAATGTACGTTACTATTTTGCATTAACCTTTTATTCTTATGTATTATTATATCTATTACAATGTACTTTATTATTTTGCATTATCCTGTTATTATTAGTTTAATAAGAGCAACGCGTTTTTGTACTTTGTAGTAGGTATTTAAACAGTATCAAGAAGTAAATATAATTCGAACTATATCGTGTTTGATCTCATTTTAATCAGAAAAATCTCGGAAGTACGTTAGTAAAAGTTTCATTAAGAAAAGGGTCAAAAATATCAAAGTTTCATGGTTGAATTAGTATTGTTTCACCGATACGCTTCGGCGCTTCGCTTTGTATTCTTTGGACCTCTCTCTCTCCTCCACTGTCTGTCCCTTTCTACGTTCACGCTCGGCTCGAGCTGCTCCTGAAAATAGATTCGACACCCTGTCTCTCTAAAAGTTTCGTTTGGGTCCCAAAGTTTTAACACTTACGCATGTTTCACTGTACTCATGTATTTGTTCGGATCGACTCCGTGAAGAAACCGCTCGAAGCTCCTTATGAGGGGCCATTTAAAGTAGTAGAGCGTATTTCCGATCATTTTTTTAAAATCCAGTATAAACATAGAACAGCAGTTATTTCAATAGACAGATTAAAACCAGCATTTCTGGAAGAAACGGAAGAGACACCTAAGCTGGCGCCAAAATGTACTCTGGCCCAAGACCAAATAAAGTGTTCAAATTCGCGAGTTTGAAGTGACTAAACTCACTCGGGGGGGAGTACTGTAGCGACCGGTGTTTACCGATGTCGGTCGCGAAGTAGCTTCCAGCGTTAACGACGACAGGCGTGATTAGATTTAACTAGGCTAGTGTTATTATAGTTAGTTTTAAGGCTAGTTCTTACTTCTAGTGGTTTAGGTATTTAAAGTTTAAGATACTACATTTTAAGTTACATGATTCTAGTCAAGTAGCGCCTAGTTTAGTTAGTAAGAGAAAAGTGTCCAAGGAGTCGTGACTGGATAAGCAGAAGAGCAAAAAGCGAACTCTCGAATAATAAACAGCATACTGGTGTCGGCAATTCAGTTTTCCTCATTTCGTTACCCTCAAACATAAGCTTCACCGCTACAAGTCTGTGGCGGTGAAACGGAAGGGAAATAAAATGTTTTCACGAAGTTACCGACACAGATATACTTTATTTACAGTTTGTAATGACGCTCACGATCTGGCGTGGTAGACTCTAATGCTTACTCTTTGAAGGCTTCTTTAATACTAAAAACTACGCTAGGCGCTAATGACTAGAATCGTGCTAGAATTCAAAAACTTAAAAGTAGTGTTAGAAACCTAAAGTACTTAAACAACTAGAACTAAAGACTAGTGTCTTAAAACTAACTATGATAACACTAAGCCTAGTTAAATCTAGTTAAAACTATATGCGCCCACCGACGGTAACAATGGTCGCTACTCTGCGACCAACGTCGGTAAACACCGGTCGCCACAGTACTCCCCCCCGAGTGAGTTTATTTACTTCAAACTCGCGGAACCAATCATCTTATTTGGCCTTGGGCCAGAGTACATTTTTGGCGCTAACCTAGGTGTTCCTTCTGTTACTTCAAAATAAGCTGGTTTTAAGCGTTCTATTGATACTATGGTCAGTCTATTTTTGTACTGAATTTTAAAAGTTTTATCTGAAATGCGCTCTACTACTTCAAATGGCCCCTCATAAGGAGCTTCAAGCGGTTTCCTCACAGCATCGATTCGAACAAACACATGTGAGCAAGTATACAAATCAGAGTGCACAAAATTGCTCCTCTTCCTATGGTGAGACATTGGCGTCGGTTTAATTTGCCTAATGGCCTCTCTAAATTTTTGTAAAAATATATATAAGGATTTGCCTCGTCACCATCGCTCACGAAAAACTCTCCAGGTATTCCTAAGGTGGTACCATACACCATCTCAGCTGCTGACGCTTTAATGTCAGCTTTGTAGCTAGTTCGAAGTCCCAGCAACACCGTTGGCAAAATCTCCAACCAATTTTTATCTTGGTGGCACATTATAGCGGCCTTTAATGACCTGTGCCACCTCTCAATCACCCCGTTCGACTGGGGATGGTACGCCGTTGTTCTCGTCCTGCTGCAACCTATCAGTCGCATCAGAGACTCGAACAACTGCGACTCGAACTGTGACCCTTGGTCAGTCGTAATAGTTGCTGGTGCTCCGAACCTGGCTATCCAGTGCTCATACAGCGCTGCGGCGGCTTTCTCAGCCGAGCTGTCGGTTAATGGTACCGCCTCAGGCCACCTGGAAAAGCGATCGATGACGGTGAGGCAATATCTATATCCGTTAACTATTGGCAATGGACCAATTAAATCAGCATGTATATGCTCGAATCGACCCTTGGGGATCTCTATTTCCTCCGGCTGTGGCTTATTGTGACGATGAATCTTACTTTTCTGGCACGCAATGCAGGTGCGACACCACTCAGCAATTTCTCGATTCATCGTTGGCCAGACAAAGTTTTGACCTATCAACGTCCTAGTTGTTCTTCCGCTAGGATGCGATAGATTGTGTACATTGTCGAATACCCGCCTCCTAAGTGTCTTTGGCACATAGGGTCGGATATTGCCCTTACAGACATCGCCAAAGAGAAATTTATCAGCCGAATTTAAGAAAATTTTCTGCAAATTCCAACCTTTGGGTTGTTCGGAAATAATATTATCTAATTGATCATCACATTGCTGTGCCTGCATCAACTCCTCTGTAGAGGTGATGCAAGGCATTTCTATTGACTCTATTCTAGAAAACGCGTCGGCTACCGTGTTGTCTTCGCCTTTAATGTACTGAATATCGGTGGTGATTTGGCTGATAAAGTCTAATTGGCGTGTCTGTCTTGGACTAGCTTTGTCTGCTTTCTGCAGAAATGCATATACCAACGGTTTATGGTCCGTTAATATACGCAAATCTCTACCTTCTACAAGATGCCTGAAAAATCTGAGACTCTTGTAGATGGCTAAAAGCTCTCTGTCGTACACGCTATACTTTATCTGGGCCTCCTCCAATTTCCTCGAGAAAAATCCGAGTGGTTCCCACCTACCGTTAATAAATTGTTCCAGTACGGCTCCTATGGCAACATCCGATGCGTCCGTACGCAATGCTATTGGAGCATTTTCGACAGGGTGGCATAGGAGCGATGCGTCCGACATTTGTCTCTTGCTTTCCTCGAAAGCTTTTTCGGATTCATCGTCCCAATTCACCAACCTTCGGTCCCTTTTCTTGGCTCCCTTGAGGTGTCCATTTAAAGGAGTGAGCCAATGTGCTGCGCGCTGTAAAAATCGTCTGTAAAAATTAAGAACACCTAAATAGCGCCGCAAATCGGCTACCGTACGTGATTTAGGGAAGTCTCGGATCGCCTGAATCCGTTCGTCCAACGGGGCGATCCCTTCACTGGAAACCTTGTAACCCACATACTTCACCTCAGATTCCGCCAATTGGCATTTGGCCAAATTAATGATCAGCCCGTTTGTTTGAAGCTTTTCAAACACTGTGCGCAGATGTTTCTCATGCGATTCTGCATCAGGGGATGCCACTATGATGTCATCAATGTAGCTGTGACAAAAATCTAATCCCCTGAGCATATTGTCCACGAGCCTTTGGAAAGTCTGTGCTGCATTGCATAGACCAAATGGCATGACCGTGAACTCGAAAAGCCCGAAAAGCGTGATGACGGCTGTTTTCGGTACGTCCTCGGGTGCTACTGGAATCTGGTAGTATGCCCGGGCTAAATCTATCACCGAAAACACCGTACATCCGCTGAATTGATGTGCCACATCGTGAAGATGTGGCAACGGATATTTATCCGGCACGGTCAGGCCATTTAGCCTACGATAATCTCCAGACGGTCTCCATTCCCCAGTCTTCTTGGGACTCATGGATGGCCGGCAAATGTTCTCTTTGAGCATTTGCTCAAATTCCGCCTTGACCACCCTGAGTTTTCAGGGGGTAGTCTCCTCGTTCTTTCGGCAATCGGGGGTCCTTTTGTAAAAATATTGTGCACGACTGAGTGCTTAACATATTTTCTAGCGGTTGGTTTGGTTATGTCGGAGAATGCTCTTAACAATGACTGGAATCTATTGGTACTGCCTATTGTCGTAATTGTCTCCGTCTTGTCAGTCGTCACAGTGGCGTTAGTAAATAAGTTCGTCTGTCCATCTACTAGTCTCTTGCGTCGCAAATCGACTAGCAGATTGAAATTATGCAAAAAATCTGCGCCTATAATGGGTTTGGCTACGTCCGCTACAATAAACCGCCAGGAAAAATCGCGACGTAAACCAAAACTTAATGCAATTAACTTTTCACCAAATGTATTTATAATTCCCCCGCTTGCTGAAAAAAGCGTGTAGGTGCACGGCTGCATGCACCCCTTACCAAAATCTCGTGGCGCAACGGAAACATCTGCGCCCGTATCGATAAGAAAACCAATACCGGTCTTCCTATCGGACACAAACAAGCGCCGACTTTCCGCGACGTCCTCTAGCGCCTCTATTCGAGACGTCGCGATTGGTTTTCCGCCCTCTTATCCGGGGCTGTCCAAGAGCAGGGCTTCCTGCACCGGAACGACTGCGCCCCGAACTGCGAGTGGAACTAACAGTACCCCCTCTCGTCGCAACGGTTGCGGCTCCTGGACGTCCTTCTCGGCCGCGACTTCGAGCGCTCGGGACGCCACCTATACCTCTGGCGTCCTTGCTGATGGTCGTTGGCCTCCATCTTGGCGAGCCTCCTCGTCAAGGCCGCAATTGCGCGCTCTAAGGACGCCGAGGATGGTGAAGACATGGCCGGGTTGGTGATGGCCTCCGTGGACGCCATTGCTGCGCGGTCATGGAATTTGTCCGCCATCTTGTGCAGCGTCTCGAGCGGGGCTTCGCTATCAAGCAATGCCAACGCTTGCTGCGTAAAAACAGGCAACGCTTGAATCCAGAGCTGCTGGATCACATTCCTGCTTGTCTCTGGACCCGCTTTTTGCGAGATTTTGCGAAGCAGCTCCGATGGCTTATGGCCCTCCAGTTGAATTCCCGCTAAGGCCGCCTCCAAATTCGCCTCCTTCGATGACGTCAATCGCGAGATCAACGCCATCTTAATCGCCGCGTACGGTGCTCCCGCCGGCGCGATAATTAAATCGCTGATAGCGCGCGCGGTCTTTTGGTCCAAGCTTCGTATAATCGCGGAGCGCCGTACAATATCCGTCGTGATCTGGTACGACTCCAGCTCACCTTCCAGCATCTTGAACCATAACTCCGGTTCCTCGCTCCAGAACGGCTGCAATTGTATGCGACGGAGTCTTTCGATCTCGACGTCAATGCAGCTCTTCTTCTCTGGTGGTGGTGGCGTCGTCTTCTGTTCCTGCGCGGCGGCTTGGCTGCGCGTCGTCATCCTTCCAGGATTCACTCACTCACTTTTAAATAAATAAATGAATTTATCCCACAACGGGTTTCGGCACCAATTTGTGGCGGTGAAACGGAAGGGAAATAAAATGTTTTCACGAAGTTACCGACACAGATATACTTTATTTACAGTTTGTAATGACGCTCACGATCTGGCGTGGTAGACTCTAATGCTTATTCTTTGAAGGCTTCTTTAATACTAAAAACTACGCTAGGCGCTAATGACTAAAATCGTGCTAGAATTCAAAAACTTAAAAGTAGTGTTATAAACCTAAAGTACTTAAACAACTAGAACTAAAGACTAGTGCCTTAAAACTAACTATGATAACACTAAGCCTAGTTAAATCTAGTTAAAACCATATGCGCCCACCGACGGTAACAATGGTCGCTACTCTGCGACCAACGTCGGTAAACACCGGTCGCCACAAGTCCTCCTGAGTAGGCGCCACCTCGTCACCACTACATGAACTAAATTTGTGACGTCACTTGCTCTGTTTTAACGGCAATATTAACAGCGGACGACGAAACTCGTCTGTGGGAATGCAATTAGAAGCATACAATGTTTGTCCGTATATGAGGAGCTTTTGAGCTCGGTAAGGGCTCATTCGAAAGAGGAAGGCCGTGCGCTGCAGCCCCCGTTTGTGTCGCAAAACTCTTTTAGTGACCTAAAAATGCTTGTATTCTGCGGGTGTATTTTGTCGATCTTTGCTTACACTTTGAACACTCATATTATTAGATATCAACACAATCTCGTTGAAATATTTGTGCAGCGCAGCGAGTTGAATCTTCCTCTTTCGAATGAGCCCCCACCGAGCTCAAAAGCTTCTCATATAAGGACAAATATTGTATGCTTCTAACCCTTGTTTTGGGGCCATATTGTGTCGGTATACAGCTCGCTGCATTACCCGTGTCTACCCCCTTTTTACTGATACACCATATGGATGTAAAGACTGCATTCTTAAATGGTGAATTAAAGGAGGAAATTTATATGAATGTTCCACAAGGTGTGAGTTGCAATAGCAATCAAGTATGTAGATTAAATAAAGCAATATATGGATTGAAACAAGCAGCAAGATGTTGGTTTGAAGTTTTTGAAAGAAGTCTTGTAGAAAGAGGTTTTCGAAGTTCATCAGTCGATCGATGTATTTATATTTTAGATAAGAAAAATATAGCTGAAAATATATATGTCGTACTGTATGTGGATCATCTTGTGATTGCTACTGCTAATATAAAGACCATGAATAATTTTAAAAGTTATTTAATGAACAAATTTAAAATGACAGATTTGAATGAAATAAGTTTTTTCTTAGGAATAAAAGTTAAACGAGAGAATCATAAGATAACCTTAGATCAAAGTGCTTATATTAAAACCGTCGCAGAAAAATTTAATATGAATGAATGTAAGCCCGTTAGTACACCTTTGCCAAGTAAATTAGATTATTTAGCCTTAAATTCTGATGAAAGGTGTGAAGCACCATGTCGGAATTTGATTGGATGCTTAATGTATATAATGCTGTGTACGCGTCCTGATTTAAGTACAGCAGTTAATATTTTAAGTAGATATACAGATAAGAACAATACAGAATTGTGGCAGAATTTAAAACGAGTATTGAGATATTTAAAGGGTTCGAAAGATATTTAATTAACTTACGTAAGGGACGACTATAATAATATTTTAAGCGGATATGTTGATTCCGATTGGGGCGATAATGATGTCAATGATAGGAAAAGTACAATAGGTTATCTGTTTAAATTGTTTGAACGATGCACAATATGTTGGTCTACGAGAAGACAAGCATCGGTAGCTGCTTCATCTACTGAAGCAGAGTATATGGCACTTTTTGAAGCTGTAAGAGAAGCTTTATGGTTAAAGTCATTAGCAGGGAGCATTAATATAGATATTTCAAAGCCGATTATAATCCTATATGAAGATAACGACATCTGCATAAGCATTGCAAATAATCCTAGCAATCACAAGAGATCAAAACATATAGATATCAAGTATCATTTTTCGAGGGAGCAAATGGAAAAGAATGTTATTAAACTTGAGTTTGTTTCTACAGAGAGTCAAGTAGCTGATATGCTGAAAAAACCGTTACCAGCAGCAAAATTTATAGAATTCAGAACAAGGATGGGCCTGAAGTAATTGCAATATAAATATATGAAAATATGATAGTGATTTCAAAATGTTAAGCATTTGATATGGCCTGATTAGGTTTTCTTGGGTTTCCCTAATCCTTTGCAACAAATGTTGGGTCATGTGTAATTTCCCAAGGGATGGTAAAGAAGGAATGTTTATGTATTTTTATTTTTTTTATGTTATTATAATATTATAATACTAACGAATGTGTATAGAGATCATTGTTTTATTTGAGAACGGTTGATTCATTTTTGAGGGGGCGTGTTGGATATTTACTAATGATGGTAAATATAATATTTCATGCTGTAGCAAAATTGTCTCAACATTCTTAGAAATGTCTTACTAACACAGATAGTAAGAGAACCAGATGGGTCTGGACTTGGAGAGTCAGAAGGGCCTAGGTTGTAAAATGAGACAATGCGCATTCGTAGGTATAAGTGAATCCCAGTTCTTTGGGTGTTTTCGTTCAGTTCCAAAGAGCATTTCATAGAGAGAAGACATTCCTTCAGAGCTATTTTAAATACACGGATTGAGAAAAATATAATAGTAATTTAATTTAACACATCATATCCAACAGTTGTCCATGGGAACAGGAAAGAGTAAGCGGAAAACGTAAATTGTGTCAAAAATAAATATAAATGAAGTGCGATAGTGATTCGTATTTACCTTGATGTTTTCCTTCAGTTCTTCAATGAGTGCTGCGCAGACTTCCAGAACTATCTGTGAAATACTTCGTTTGGAAATACGAAAAGTATACTGAAGGCTTAAATATGAGTTCCCTTTTGCGAAAAATCGTAATGTCACAGCTCATCTGCAATGTAAATTATTATAAATTATCAACAGACCAGTTTTGTCATTTTCACCTGAGTCAGGCAATTAGCTCAAAGTTGAAATAAATATTTTGAAATGTACCAACCTGTCTTGAACCGGAATTCCTTCTCGCATATTAGTATCTTTCTTTCTGATGTGCGGTGCAATTTTGGTCAATAAATCTTCGAAAGACGACGAACTCATTCGGGTAAAATTTTTATAATGTCCACTAATTTCTTACAATTTTAAATCCCGCATTAATTTGTCCCCGTTTCATTTACAATATAGATCTGTAGCCACCATCTTCGCTGCCTTCTCTTCCTTTTTTTTGACTCTTGTAACTCCTTATAAGCCACAATTACCACTGCACTACTAGCTATAATCAGAGCTGCTTCGTCTTCCATCTTCAGCGACAAACACTGAACTGATGGCATTTGATATCGTCGACCGACGATCGGTAAACCGTCTCGAGCGGGGGCTGGTTTAGGGGCAGGGTCACGGGCCGTGCCATAAAACAAGCGACCGTCGATGGCGTATTAGCGACGGAATGAATGTGAGTCTGGCGGCCAGAGGGGTAGGGGGGATCTGAGTGCGTTAGAGTAGAGTTTTCCGTCAGCAACGGAAAAAACGTTGGCGAGAGGAACCGTCCCGTGTGATTATAGCTCTCTATTAATCTTATTCTTGTCACTCATTGAACACCAACCTGACCACGCTCTATCCGCGAGTTGCCTTCCTATAGTACCTAATCAGATTGCTTTATTTATGTATAGTAATTGTAATTGCAAACGAATAAGAAGCAAGGGCGTGGGAGAAATGGTGCCTGAAATTGGATTCAAAAAATATAATACAGAATAAAATACATAAAATATACTGCAAAATTATAATCGACAGCTAATCAAACTCGAACGTTTTCAAAGTAAACGTGTTAAAATAAAATAACTTTTCAATGAACTGCGACTCCCAACTAAAGGACCGCTATACTACTCAGGGTAATAACCCTGCCAGCATAATAAAAATGATCAAAATCGGGGGTAGGTCATTTGTTGAAAACGTTTATGCTATAATTCTATTCTAAATCTGATAGGGAGAAATATTATTATACAATAGTATTATTAATATTATTTGTAGCAAAAAATGTATACTCGTTCAGTAATTTATCGAACGAGAATCAAAATAAATAAATATTTTCTGGTAAAACTGGAAGTATAAAAGAAGAATAGCATCTAATATGTTTCAAATCAAAAGACCATTCCACTAACCCACTAATGTTTCACCTATGTTTTGCAACATTGTAAATAAAATAATAAATTTATATTAATTTTTTAGTAGAATAACAATATACAGTCTGTATATTATTATCCAACGCAATTCATAAATTGTGAAACAAATATAAATTGTACATAAATTATAATTGCAATTCAATTAAAAGGCAACAGTAAATAAACAAATATAAATATTGCCGGGTCTCTTTTTATGCGGTAGATATGTTCCACAGAAAAACTCATAAAAAAAACCACTCATCTTGAAATGACCTTACTTTGCACGTGTAAGTTTGGTTTATGTTACCGCCTCGTCTCGTTGGTCAGATTATAGAAACAGAAGATACAAATGAGTTCCACATAACGCTTAAATGTGTATTATATTACTACTTGCATATGTAAGCATCGTGCAATTGGTATGAATGTACATATATTCAAAGGGGAAATCCAGAATTTGCATGAAATGTACACCGCATAACCGCATACAAAATGATCCGATTACATACATATAAATACATAGATACATCAGATATACGGCAAATTTTAATTAGGATAGGTATATTAAATCTTACCAATCGCCCAGCAAATGAATCAAGAGTCATAGTAATTAAATATCCATACTGTATTGCTACTATCCCGATGTGTTATTCAGCATCAACCAGGCAACTATAACGCTGTAATAAACCAAAACATTAAAGTATCGGTATCGAAGCTCGCCAGCAAGTACGAAAAAGAAAAATATATTTTATAACAGAGAGAATAGAAAACGCCAAGAAAGTGACTAATTATATCCTATGATGTTAAACAAGATACATCCAATTAATCAAATATTATTATATTATAAATATAATTACAATTTCGTAGAAGTCAAAGCTAGTGATTCAATGATGGCGCAGTGGAGCAAGATTATAATTTAAATATTATAATACTTCGTGTACAACCTAAGATGTCCAAAAGGACTCTGTTAAGTGAAATTTATTAATTAATAGTAGCAAATGAAGCTAATAATTGAGTGCCGTGACATTAACGTAAGCGATAATGCGACTGTGTCTTTATGAATGCTCACTAACCTGAGGCACGAAGCAACAACACGTTCAAACACTACACCACCCAAAGTGCGAATGCCTGGTCGCAGCGAGGCTGATCCAACAATTTTCGGTAACGTTCGGGCGACCGAACTGCGTACGCAGCTTGATTTTCGCGACTTCGGCACCTGTTACTACGTAAACTCGTAACGGGCCGGCTAGAGGACAATGCCTGCTAGGTCATCGCGTGTGTCGCGCGACTATTTCACGGATATGTTTTGATCCCGAGCAGGGCCGACCCTTGGCTGCTTGGCACCTTTCTGCAAAGATTTACATGATATCCAAAAATTATTGTTATTTAAATGGTTTGCATTAATTGGTTATTTGTAACCATAACTAATAGTAGGTGCAATTGGAATAATCAAAACATAAAAATATTCATGCGTATTTATTATTCTTATAATTATTACAATAAAACCTTCCGCACTTTCATATTACCAAAATGCCAAACAAGGTCTTAGATATTTCATTTTGCATATAACATTGCTACATTCAATGGCCGTTCTTGTGCTATAATTGACCTTAAATAATTGTTAATACGTTTCAATCTGCGAAATGATCTTCTCCATTATCGACACTTACGGAAATTGATCTGATGCAGACTTAAACAAGTTTTCAAAGACAACTGTGGAATAGTTTATGATTTTATATGCTCTGCTGCCGTTCGACTCCCGCATTTATAAAAATATATTCATCGGCTTCTCAAAACAGCCGCTTAATGAAAATTAAAAATTCTCCTATTGCGTCGAGGTACGCCCTTAGCATCACGCGCTCCTATGTTTTGTACAGGTTGCTTGCAATTAGCCTTAGTGTACAGTAATGTCTCCATTAGTGTCCCTCGCTCGGGACCGAATGGGGACACTAATGGGGCGCAGACACGATTCTCGAGCGAGTTCGGGTCGCCTTTGATGTTGTGGCAGCCGAGGCTCGAGGCAGCGTCATAGGAAAGAGGCAAGATTAGATACCCGTGTACGTGAGACAATACTAACGCGATCAAAATTTAAGAATAAAACTTCTGCATTTTTGGTCCGTTTTAAATGAAATTTTACCAACATGTTCGTTACAATCTCCCGATTAAAATGATGCTTTGGACAATTTTTACTTATCATGGTGGTAATAATGGTCTTCGAAATAATCAGTCCCATGGCACCAATCTATGTCGTGTTTGGTGTCATTTTAATCAGGAGATTGTAACGAACATGTTGGTAAAATTTCATTTAAAACGGACCAAAAATGAAGAAGTTTTGTTCTTAAATTTTGATCGCGTTAGTATTGTCTCACGTACACGGGTATTTAAACTTGCCTCTTTCCTATGACGCTGCCTCGAGCCACGGCTGCCACAACATCAAAGGCGACCCGAACTCACTCAGGGGGCCACCACCCCAAGTGGTGGGGATAGGGAAAGGACACTAATGGAGACACAATTTTGGACACTAATGGAGACATTACTGTATTCAGCCGGTTCTGCTCCAGGGAATCTGTCCACAGCACACAAACTAATCAATATAATCCGCGAATGTTTGTGCGACGTATTTTAGTCACTTCTATTCACGTTAATAATATGCTAGAAATATAATGCTACAATGAAATCGAATTTAGCAATTATTTACTGAATTTTTGAAATGATTACCTAATTCATATTATGGTAATTTTATTACCCTTTTTAGGGAATGTTAATGAATTGTTAATACCCACACGATTATTTAACACGTTCCGTGCCACGTGGGTCGCATACGCCCCACGCAGAACTTTCCGCTCAGGCCATTTGGAATCTTGGCCTCTAAACGGAAAATTTTGAAAACATTTGTTGTAAAATCATGTATCGACATCTGAATAACATGTATAGCGCATTTATCAGAGCGTGGGTCGTAGACGCCCCACGAGGCGTGACGATCATTTTTTCAGATTTTCATTTTACAAACTGCAGTCATTTAGTCGCGCATCGGTATTGCAACAATAAGCGCTTGATTATAGCTGCTATTTACTGAATTTAGTTTTTACAGGGTGTTTATAAAGCAAAATAAAGTGGAGGATACACGGTATGTATCTATATATGAACTCATTTGGGTGGTATAGATCAGTTCTCTATCTATTACATGTCCCTTTTCTGGCCTGAATATAAGAGACAGTTGTTAAAATCATTGCAGAATTCCATCTTCAGTCTTCTTGGAAACTACAATGATGATAGAATGCAATTTTATGCATCTAATAAAATTACTTTCCAATTGTGTAGCAGCATGCGACCCGCGTTGAAGAATGTATCTTCAACTATGTTCATTAATATAATTCGTTAAAATCAAATTTATTGCATTGTTCTGCAATGCACCTTAAACTCTACACCTCCTTCTTGGTAATTATGATTTTTGCATTATTATAAACATTGTAAGGCGTGCGTCAGAAGCAAAACTATTAACCACGGTAACGTGGGGCGCATGCGACCCACGCGGCCTGAACGGAAGGTCTCCAAAAATCGGTTCGGCACGGAACGTGTTAACCCCTCAACGGCGACCTCCATACGTCGTATAGACCATGGTTTTTCCATATGTCGCCGACATCGATGTGTCGCACAACGTGAACAAAATTAAAATTTGCATATATGTATGTTAGAAATAATTTGATTATCTCTATAAGTTTGTTAGATTTCTAAAAGAATGCTGATTCGATGGCGGTTCTGGGGTAAGTGCCGTGGGGTTCATCACAGTCCTCTTACCAAAAGGCATAGCCTTCCCCATTCCGTGTCCAGATCCTCCAGGAACAGAGTCCCTATTCTTTAGCAATGCGATGTCAAGTCGCTTGCCATATTTAAACTCTCTCTTCTATCTAATAAACAATCCCTCGACACTCGATAGTTGGAAGACCCAGAGCGGTCGCCAGCCACAGCTTGCCGACAGGATGTTTGGTTTCATTCATTCGTTTCCAAGACACTCTTTGACCACGCGTAGGACTGCGTCCCCATCATAAATTATCCACAGGGTGCGTGGCACTTCGCCACCCGATCCTATTCCTTTCTTTAAAAATACGCTATCGCTAACACGGCCAGACTGGCCTGCTTCGCACTCTCGAGAAGCGATCTTTCACTCAACACTGATACCCAATATCATACCACTCGTCCCATCCTGATTTAGTCAATACATCACAGTTTACGATACCGAAGTATCTCAAACAAATCCAAATGCAGTCACATAAACAGCTAGTAGCCACCAATATCAGACAGTATTAGTTTATACTTCTGAACAGCGTAACACGTCCAAATCAAAAATACAATTCTTTCACTTTCAGCTGCAGTTCAACTTGCTACCATAACCCCTTCTTGCGTGCTTTATACACAGTCTGCTCCTTCAGCCGCACACAACCAAAACAGCATCATTTAAATATCACATTTCCAATTATTTGCTAGTAAACGCAAAACGTTCCCATAGCCAACATTTTTACATCTTTGCTAGTAGACTTTAAACGTCCCAATAGCCCAACTGCTTTTGCTAGTGGATGCAGAGCACCCCGATAGCCAATTCTTTTGCTAGTAGATGCAAAGCATCCCGATAGCCAATTCTTTTGCTAGTAGATGCAGAGCATCCCGATAGCCAATTCTTTTGCTAGTAGATGCAGAGCATCCCGATAGCCAATTCTTTTACATTTTTGCTAGTAGATACACAGCATCCCGATAGCCAATTCTTTTGCTAGTAGATGCAGAGCATCCCGATAGCCAATTCTTTTACATTTTTGCTAGTAGATGCACAGCATCCCGATAGCCAATTCTTTTACATTCACAGTGTCTCAGGCGTCGCCGCGAGAACAGACCAGCACACAGCACATTGTCTTGTTAACGCTAAACACAGCAACAGAGACAGCCTCAATGTCTCACAATCAATACTCATTGACACCACAATGTCCACATTCTCATGCAATTTCCATACACATTCCAAATGGAACTGCAACAGACTTCATAATAGTCAAACAGCACACAAAACAGCATCAACTGAAGATCCCTTTTTTTTCCCCTTTCTTCTTTCTTCTGTTTCCTTCGGTCAACCGATCAATCTGTGCACTCTCATTCTTCCAACCGCTAACACGGTTCATCCGTACAATTAACAATATCATTCTTTCTTCAATCTCGAATCATTCCATCAATACAGACGACCTTTGAATACAATCTGGAATTTACCACTCATTCCGACAATCTAAAAATTGTTACCAGGTAAAATCCCCAACAGGTAAACCAAACCGACCAATTTAAAATTGATTCCATAGATTCGCGTTTTAATCAAATCTAATTTCCTACTCGGCCATAGCTTCCTCTAATCTTTTTAGCAGTAGCTCCACAATCATAAAATAAAGTCAACAATGTCGACCACAGGTAGCTGTTCCTCAATACAAGCTATACCAGCTAAACCCTGCTTCTAAATTGAATAATAATTATCGTCGGCTAACCGCTCGGTCATTCTGACTCTTATTCTTTACTGCCAAAAGTAAAGCCCCGTTGAACAATGGCGACCCTTCGCCGGCCGTCGGTACGCGACCCACGTGACAATAAAACAAACCTCAGGTCCTTGTTTTATTACTTCGTACTATTTTTTTTTTTTCTTCTTTCTCTTTTACAAAGCATAATCAATAAGATTGGTACACACTCACCAAACAGCCTTCAATCACCTCTATCGTCATTTCCTCTGTACTCACGAAACGTAGACCATTCCTTCTGGCTACCAAATTTTTCATACGTCCAAAAGCAAACCCATCGCTGCTTTCTCAGGCCTCTCCAACACAGGTGTCCTTTGTCCTCAATGCTCCCTGCCAGCTCTCTCCTTCGCTCTAACATTTGCGCCTTCATATTCCCGTTCCAAAGAAAATAGCAAGATACATCTCGCATTGAAGAATCACGATTTCCACAAATAATTTCGCAGGCTTCTAACAGCGTCTATTCTCCCATCATATCACTGCACCATAATACATTTTAAACGGCACGCACAATAAGTTTCCAAATGTCCAACAAGTAGTAAGATAAGGTGTCTCGTAGCATGTGCGATTCAACCTGCAGTCTGACACCTGCCTCACATTTGCTTCCACTTATTTACTGTCTTTTATTAATTCCTTGTACCTGCTGCTTAACCCAGCACTGGGATCCGTTGCGTCCCCTTTCAGCACAGAAGAGACATAGAAACACACTTTTTGACAGCACCTGTCAACGCGTGAGTAGACCCAATCGTTTAGTAGCAGATTTATCGGTTATTGATTCCACGAAGTCACAGCACTTGCGAGCATCCTCGCCGATATCCGTATCATTAAAATCAAGCATTGTTTCTACAAAACAATCAACCGTCGCAGGCACCAGGGGAGAGATCGAATTATTCGTAACCGTTTCCATGAACCGACGGAACAAATTTTTCAAACTCGGGTCAGCATTTTCACTTTGTCCACCGTCCATTGTAACGAGCACAATTAATCCAAAAGATACTGCAGTCACTAATATTCCGTATTGGCTACGCGGTTTTATATCCCACTTCTGATGTTAGAAATAATTTGATTATCTCTATAAGTTTGTTACATTTCTAAAAGAATGCTGATTCGATGGCGGTTCTGGGGTAAGTGCCGTGGGGTTTATCACAGTCCTCTTACCAAAAGGCATAGCCTTCCCCACTCCGTGGCCAGATCCTCCAGGAACAGAGTCCCTATTCTTTAGCAATGCGACGTCAAGTCGCTTGCCATATTTAAACTCTCTCTTCTATCTAATAAACAATCCCTCGACACTCGATAGTTGGAAGACCCAGAGCGGTCGCCAGCCACAGCTTGCCGACAGGATGTTTGGTTTCATTCATTTGTTTCCAAGACACTCTTTGACCACGCGTAGGACTGCGTCCCCATCATAAATTATCCACAGGGTGCGTGGCACTTCGCCACCCGATCCTATTCCTTTCTTTAAAAATACGCTATCGCTAACATGTATGTGGAATCGGCCGATCTCACGGAATTTGCCACTGAACGGCTACCGATTGTGTTTTGTCTGACGCGCGCGCGCGCGTGTGTGTGTGTGTGAGTGAGAGAGAGAGAGAGAGAGAGAGAGAGAGAGAGAGAGAGAACGAATGCGTGTGTGCGAGAGAGAAAGAATGGGTGGAGGAGAGCGTTTTTCGAATGAAGAGCAGATCGTGTAGAGACGTGTACGAGGACAGAGTGTATGATAGAGACGTTTGAAATAAAGAATAGAATAAGTGATAGAAAATCCTACAAAGCTGGGGGCTCAGCCGGGATAGATTGGAGTCAACCTGAGTGGTGTAATTGTGAATTTAGAGGAATAACGATAAATAGCGAACAAAGTACATTGTGTGTAGCATGTGAATATAGCGAGTGGGATTTTCTTGTGAGCAACGAAGAACTGATTTTTGATATTGAACAGAAACACGGTAAAATGGGTGTTGTGCCGCGTGAACAAAGTGATTTTACTGTGAGCGAGTTGAAGAAAAAACTGTCGGATCGTGGATTGAGTACGATCGGTCGAAAAGCCGAATTGCTGAACAGGCTGATGGAGGCAGATCCGTCGGGCAGTTGGCAGAACGAGACAGAAGGGGGTGTGTCAGAGATAAATAGACAAGGCGCATCTTCGAGATAAACGAACGCGGCAGAAGCAAGCGCGTCCGAAATCGCGATTATGAAGCGCGAAATGGAAGTCTTTCGTAAGGAGAAAGAATTAGCGGAACGCGAGTTAGCTTTAACGCGCAAGGAAATCGAAATGGTTAGGAACGCGACGTCATCAATGATAAATGCGGGTGCGGAAGAAAGAAGAAGCGCTGCGAGCCCACCCGCGCATGTCGAACCCTTGTCCCCTCGATTAAAGATGTCGTCAAATGAAAATTTTCGAATCGAAATTGACAGTAGTGTGTATCCGATTACAATGTATGTAGTTTCCGACACGTTGATGGAGCAAAATCTTTTGATCGGTACTGACTTCCTGGACACCGTGAATGTAAGCATGACGGAGGGTAAGATTTCCATTTGTAAACGGCAGAACTTTGATGTTCCGGAGATTTGTCAAATCGATTGCGTGCGCGAAGAAAAGAAAATAGATTTCTCTTACTGTCCGTCGGCCGAGCACACAGTTCTCAAAGACGACGAATCATCGGAAAGGGAAACCGACGACTGTACAGGGTGTAAAGAAATGTTTGGTCTTGACAGTCATAGGCGTATTCTACATCTTCGGATCGACGAAGATTTGTAAAAAAAGTTGCCGCAGAATTGTCCTTGACTTCTCTATTTTCCGGTCAAATTTTTTTTGTATTGCATCGCATTCTACGCATCATGTGGCTAAAAAGTGTCAAAGGAACTATGGGTCAAAATTCAACTGTTTCGCCAGAAACGGTCGGCCGGTTCGAGACTTTTTAAATCAAATGTTTGGATCCAAATGGATTGGTCGGAGCATATGGCCTGCACCAATTATATGGCCTCCACGATCGCCCAATCTAAATCCATTAGATTTTTTCTTACGGGGAACGATAAAGGGACAGATATATAGATCGGGGCACGAAATAAGAACTGTGGAAGAATTGAAAATTCGAATAGAGGATGCCATGCAACATTTACGAAGTATACCAAATTTGCATCAGCGAATTATAAACAATATTCAGGACAGATTAGAGACGTGTTTGCAAAACAATGGTGGCCATATTGAAGCTGGCATTGAAGCTCAGCTATTAAAAAATATTAATCAGAATGGATCGGTTCTTTGGCTTAGAAGAAGAAATAGGAGATAAACATCTTTCAAAACTTAGAAGGTAATATTGATTATGATCGATTATGTTAAGGTGGGTATAGACGAACGCGTCGCGGCTGCAACGCGGCATTACAACGTGCGCGCGGTGTTTCGTTTTTCCCAAAATCACGCGCGGCGTATGGAACGAACCATGAATTTGAACGCGCATTCGCCATCAGTTCAGTGTTTGTCGCTGAAGATGGAGACCCATTTAAATGCTGCACTGTGCCTCGGCTCGAACACGGCAAGACCGTAGAAAACCGTCCACACTGCGGCAACGAATTCCTTTGCTGCCGCGCAAAAAACCGACTGGACATGGTTCGTTGCGCGTCATTACATTACTGCCGCGTGCTACCGTCCAAACGAACGAATATTCGCCCAAACACGTTCGTTCCATGCCGCGTTGCTGCCGCAGCGCGCTCGTCTATACCCACCTTTAGATTTCCGATAAACAGCAGATAAACAACAATAGTAACTGCTTGCTTTATTAGAAATGACTCTGCTACTATTTTTTATGAGAACGGCCGAGTTTTGACCCATGGTTCCTTTGACACTTTTTATCCTCATGATGCGTAGATACAATGCAATAAAAAAAAAAAATTGAACTGGAAATTCAAGGTCAAGGACAATTTTGCGGCAACTTTTTTTTACAAATCTTCATCGATCCGAAGATGTAGAATACGCCTATGACTGCCAAGACCAAACATTTCTTTACACCCTGTACATTAGAGCGTATGCCTTCCCAAATAAGTGAGAAAGGTTGTAAGAGTTTTGCGGCAAAGTGTGATAAAAGTGACGAATACATATGAGGGCATATGTACAGTCGGGGGGGGGGGGCGTGTGTGGAATCGGCGTCGCTGCAGCGCGCCGATCTCGCGGAATTGCCGCTGAACGGCTACCGATTGTGTTTCGTCTGACGCGTGCGAGAGAGAGAGAACGAATGCGTGTGTGCGAGAGAGAAAAAATAGGTGGAATGAGAGCGTTTTTCGAATGAAGGGTAGATCGTGTAGAGACGTGTACGAGAACAGAGTGTATGATAGAGACGTTTGAAATAATGAATAGAATGAGTGATAGAAAATCACACAGACTTGGGGGCTCAGCCGGGATATAGATTGTAGCTGTGAAGAATCGAAATATGTGCGCCATCGGCGACGTGTCGATTATATCTCCCAAAGTTATAACAATATATGTGCAGTCAGAACGCCGTTTTTCCACTTCAATGTGGTGACGGTCAAGTGACGTGACCTCATCAGAAGATGAAATGTAGGGTAATGTAAATCTAGACATAAAATTTTTTTTTTAACCTTTAATTTGTTTAAATAATTTTGTATTATTTTAAATCTGTACAGAATAGTTGTGCATGCGGTCGCTCGCGCCCTGGTGTCGCTTCGGAACCACCGATTTCTAAGTCGAGATGCCGGTGCGCGAGCGACCGTTCTTTGTTTTAACTCTGATCACATACGAGCAAAAAACCGCACGTGAATAGTGTCGTGCGGGACGGTTATATCATAACCTACAAATAAAACCAAAAACTAGCAAGTAGTTGCAAAACGACAGAAGGAGTTTCATTATTATAACCAACTCCAACCTGTTCAAAACATGGTCCTTCGAGCCGGATAATTCACGGCGCATCATTCCAACGAGCTATCGTTGCATCATTCGGAACATCACTCGGCCACGAGGTTCCAATCTACAAGAAGTTCTGCAGAACAAAGGCCTGATTCCACGTGTCTCGCACCGCAAGAGTCCGACAGCGTCCAAGCATTTTTCGGATTCCGGTGTGGACATCAGAGGCATTTTGGATTCCGGTCTCGACATCAGAGGCATTTTTGGGTTTCGGTGTGTCAGCAGAGCAGCATCGTCCTTTTCAACAACGAATCATCCGCTTGGTGTTCGAGGCTTCCAGCATCGTCGACTCAGGTAACTGCTTTCTGTTATCACCAACCAGATAATTGCCTTGATTTCGCAAAATGACTCCGTCTCAAGGCGACGAACTTACTAAATTAAAACGACAACGGGGTGTCATTAAGGCTGCGTGTACGCGAATCCGAAATTATTTCGATGCAAGTGGACCGCGAACGGCTGATATCGTCTCTCAAATTCAAGAGCGATTTTAGAAATTAGAAGGGTACTGGTCCGAATTCAACACGGTGCAGTCCGAGATAGAGGGAATCGACCCGGCTGAATGCAGCGAAAGAATTCAGTTCGAGGACGCCTTCTATGCCCTAAGCGCCGATATGCGTGCGATAATTAACATGGCGATCGGTCCTCCAGTCGCTCGGGGATCCGCATCGCCAGTTAGCGACTTTGCAATCGTGAATCAAGCTTCCAACGTCCGTTTGCCAAAGTTAAATTTGCCCACATTCTCCGGTAAATACGAGGAGTGGTTTTCTTTTCACGATATTTTCAATAAGACTATCGGCGGCAATCCGTCCATAACCGACTCCCAACGGTTTCAATATCTCAAAACGTCTCTCGCCGGTGAAGCTTCCGATATAATAGACGCGTTAGAAATAACCGACGAAAATTATCCTGTCGCGTGGGAACTCTTGCGCGAGCGCTACGACAATCTTCGTCTCATCGTAAATGCGCACCTTACATCGATATTGGACTTGCCATCGATGATTAAGGAGAATTCTCACGAATTGCGACAAATTGCGGACGGCGCCGCGAAACGCGTGCGCGCGCTAAAGGCCCTAAAGCGCCCGACCGATTCGTGGGACGACATTCTTATTCATATCTTGACGTCCAAGTTGGACAATGTTACGAAGCGCGAGTGGCAGACTTCGCTCGAGACTGCTGCGATGCCTGCTTTGGAGCAATTTCTGAAGTTTTTGAACCACAAGGCTGGGTCGATGGAAACGTCGGGAAAAAATTCCCTTCCTTCGACTCAATCTATTCAACGTAACCAGGCAGGCGTCAAGAAGCATGCCGCTCATGTCGCGACGGTGAAAATCAAATGCGTTTTTTGCGCGGGAGAGCATCTTATCTACTATTGTAGGGTTTTCGCAAAATTGTCCGTGGAGCAACGGATCTCCGAGATTCGAAAGCGCAAATTATGTACTAATTGTTTGAAATCGCAGGGTCATTCCGTCGGTAAGTGTACTTCTGGCGTTTGTAAACTCTGCGGAAAGAGACACAATACTCTCCTTCACTTGCAAGCAAGTGCGGAAGTCGGCGGTTCCAATAATTCGTCGGCAACCGATCCCGCGAGCGACTCGGTAGCCGCCCCCACCGTCAGCGCGGTGTCTACGTGCGCGAGCTACGTCATGCTATCCACCGCGCTGGTGTACGCGCATGATCACGCCGGCTCTCGAAGGTTGTGTCGTGCGCTTCTTGACTGCGGATCTCAGGCGAATTTCATATCTCGCCAATTTTTTAATGCGTTAAAACTAAGGGCGCGAGGGCTTAACGTATCGTCGTCAGGAATAAATCAAACGGCATCATTCGCGAATCAAATCGTGCAGCTTAATGTACAGTCGCGATTTGGCGCTTTTTCGGCGCAGCTTGACTGTATCGTAGTGGATCAAATCACTGAAAGACTGCCGGGAATCTCACTGAAGCGTGGTGATATGACATTGCCGCGCAACATAACACTAGCCGATCCACAGTTTTACGAATCGTCGGACGTGGACATACTGGTCGGCGCGGAGATGTTTTGGCAGTTGTTATGCGTGGGTCAAATCAAATCATCATCGAGCCACCCCACGTTACAAAAAACTCGGTTGGGATGGATTCTTGCCGGGAGGGTTGGCGATCGTCCTGCGAATACTGACGTGGTGCAGAACCTTCATATCTCAATAAAAAAACACTGATTTGCAAGATCAGCTGCAACAATTCTGGCGAGTCGAGGAGATTCAAACCGACTCACCCTCGTACTCGCCCAATGAGGCCCTGTGCGAGACCCATTTCATTAATAATGTCGCTCGCGATGGCGGCGGTCGGTTCGTCGTGAAACTTCCTATCAAAGACGGGGGGCTGCGGTCGTTGGGCGATTCGCGAACGGTGGCATTACGTCGTTTTCACAATATAGAGAAACGACTTTCTCGCGATGCAAACTTAAGGCGACAATACGTCAATTTCATGAGCGAGTATCGTGCGTTGGGGCATATGAGGCGCATTTACGAGTGCGATGACTCGGTCGAGCTTCCCACATTTTACTTGCCGCATCATTGCGTGTTCAAAGGGTCGGGACCGGCCGCCAAAATACGAGTGGTCTTCGACGGTTCGTGCAGGAGTTCGTCCGGTGCATCGCTCAACGATATATTGATGGTCGGACCCGTCATACAGCAGGATCTGTTTTCTATAATCTCGAGGTTTCGTACATTCGCGTACGTATTCGCGGCCGATATCGTGAAAATGTACCGACAGATACGGGTGCACGAGTCTCAAGCTCAATTGCAGAGGATTTTTTGGCGCGAAAATGCCTCCGATGATCTCAGTGTATACGAGCTTACCACTGTTACATACGGCACAGCTTCCGCCTCTTACTTGTCTACAAGGTGCCTGCAATTTTTGGCGGAGGGGGAGGCTTCGAGGTTTCCGGTCGGATCGTTGCATGTGCTTCGAGATTTTTACGTTGACGACATTCTCACTGGTGCGGATAGCTTGCGCGAGGCGCGAGTGGCGCGCGACCAGATAATAGAGTTGCTAAGACTTGGATCGTTCGAATTGAGTAAGTGGTCATCCAATGCGGAGGAGTTGCTGCAATCGGTCGGCGACGGGTCCGGCTTATCAATGGTCGAGTTCAATAAGGATGCTCATCCTCGAATTTTGGGAATTCAGTGGAACCCTACGGCCGATATGTTTCGGTTTCAGATTGATTGTGACCAGACGAGCGGTCGCATTTCCAAACGCACGATGCTCTCGGAGATAGCGAAATTATATGACCCGCTCGGTCTCATTAGCCCTGTCGTTATAGTTTCAAAATTACTCCTGCAGGAAATCTGGAAGCTGGATCTCAATTGGGACGAGTCAGTTCCTATTCAGATCCACTCCCGTTGGTCGCGATTCAAGGATCAGTTAAGTCATTTAAATCAGTTGGGGATACCGAGACGTGTCAAATTTTCGGCGTCGGTTGAAATTCATGGGTTTTGCGACGCCAGTCAGAACGCATATGGTGCGTGCATATATTTGCGCTCTCGATTGCCAAACGGCACGTTTCGTACGGAGCTATTGTGCTCCAAATCGCGCGTTGCTCCTCTGAGGGCTGTCTCGCTACCGCGATTGGAATTGTGCGCGGCTCTGTTGCTGGCTCAACTTTTGAGCAAAATCTCCTCGTCCATCGACACCACTAAAATGCGGAAGGTGCTTTGGTCGGACTCTAGCATCACCTTGAATTGGGTAGCATCATGTTCTCGAAGGTGGTCCACCTTTGTTGCGAATCGCGTCGGCGAGATTCAGCGACTAACCGACACCACTGCGTGGCGCCATGTCCCTACCGGTGAGAACCCGGCCGACTTGATATCCCGCGGAGTCGAGCCGTCCAATTTGTCGGCATCTTCTGTTTGGTGGCATGGCCCTGACTACCTCCAGAACGAGGAGGGGCTGTGGCCCAGTTTCGATTTTGCAAGACTTGCAGGAGACTTGCCCGAGGAGCGAAAGGTGACCCTTGCCGTCAACGCGGTTAGGGAGCCAATCTTCCGGGAATTAATTGATAGGTTCGCGAGCTTTGGTAAGGTATGCCGAGTTGCGGGGTACTGTGCAAGGTTCATTGAATGTCTTGGAAACAGATGGAGGTCGAAGTCAGTTCCCTTAGGCCCGATGGAGACTGTGGAGGGTATGCGCGCGTTGTGCAGGGATGTTCAGCACACGGTTTTCCCTGACGAGATTCGGCGGTTGTCACAGTCGCAACCTCTCAATCCGCGTAGCATCTTGCTCCCGCTGTCCCCATTCATGGGTGATGATGGGTTATTACGCGTGGGGGGTAGGCTCAAGAGGTCCGGTCTACCTTACTCAACGCGACATCCAATATTGCTGCCAGGGCGTCACCGTATTACCGATCTAGTAATTGCACATGAACACGTTCGCAGTTTGCACGCGGGAGTGCAAGCGACCATAGCTGCCGTAAGACAGCGTTTTTGGCCGTTGTCGATAAGGTCAACGGCACGTAGAATCGTTCGCGATTGCGTGACATGCTTCAGGTCCAAACCGATCACTTCCGAAGCAACAATGGGAGAACTTCCATCCAAACGAGTCGAGCCCTCGCGACCTTTTTTACATTGCGGCGTGGATTATGCGGGACCAGTGCACATCCGAGAGGGCAGAAGACGCAACTCTCGGCATGTCAAGGCCTACTTAGCGGTGTTCGTTTGCTTCGCCACCAAGGCAATACACCTAGAATTAGTCGGGGACCTTACGTCCGATGCATTTTTGGGAGCGTTCAAACGATTTATTTCCCGTCGGGGTAAGGTTGCGTCAATTCACTCTGACAATGGTACCACATTCGTTGGTGCCAATCGGCAATTAAGGGAATTTTATGATTTTTGCGCTGGCGAGCAGGTGCAAGGCGAATTGCGCGCCTTCCTTTGCGAATCCAATATCGAATGGAGTTTCATACCACCAAACGCCCCTCACTTCGGTGGTTTATGGAAGTCCGCCGTCAAATCGGCAAAACACCACATGCATCGCATTATTGGTGATGCGCATCTCACGTTCGAAGAGATGCAAACGGTACTTTGCGAAATGGAGGCAATTCTAAATTCGCGGCCTATCACGCCGCTGTCTGAAGACCCAAATGATTTGTCATGTTTAACACCGGGTCATTTTCTGGTTGATGAGGCATTAAACAGTTTTCCGCAGTTGAACTTGAGCGATTTAAATGAAAACCGCTTATCACGATGGCAACGTGTCGAGCAGCTGCGTCAGCATTTTTGGAAGAGGTGGTCCCAGGAATACCTCACCAGCCTCCAGGAGCGTCATAAATGGAGGACTACTAAGGGTCAGCAATTGAAGGTGGGGCAGTTGGTGCTCATCAAGCAGTCTGGCTTGGCCCCGCTGCAGTGGCTGATGGGACGCGTCTTGGAGATACACCCGGGCAGCGACGGAATCGTGCGTGCAGCAACCGTACGAACCAGCAAGGGGGAGTTCGTACGCCCCTTGGCGAAACTTTCAATTTTACCAATCGAAACATAGTTCATAAGTTACCCTAACATGTATTTTTATTGCGTTCCTTGTTTTTTAAGTCATTATTATTTTAATATTTACACCTAATGTAGTTCAACCTTCTTTCGAAAGTCGATACTTTCAAGGCGGGCGGTGTACAGAATAGTTGTGCATGCGGTCGCTCGCGCCCTGGTGTCGCTTCGGAACCACCGATTTCTAAGTCGAGATGCCGGTGCGCGAGCGACCGTTCTTTGTTTTAACTCTGATCACATACGAGCAAAAAACCGCACGTGAATAGTGTCGTGCGGGACGGTTATATCATAACCTACAAATAAAACCAAAAACTAGCAAGTAGTTGCAAAACGACAGAAGGAGTTTCATTATTATAACCAACTCCAACCTGTTCAAAACAAAATCTTTTACTAACATGTTCGTTTCATTAAATAACATCATAAACGTGCATTTGTATGTGTAGATTCTACATTCCATTGTCGAACTATTTCCATATTAACTATATAATTTCAATTAAGTTTTTTACAGATTATGAATCTCAATGATGAAATCAATATTGTAAGAGTCGTTATATCGGCTGTAACAAATTTTATTTTCTGCTACCTGAGAGATAACTACACACCACAGAAAATATCAGTACCATTTCGACCAAACAACATTTTATCAAATATTATTGTTCAAATAATTATAATAAGAGAATCTTTTATCGCAATTATATTCTATAACTCAAGAAGTACCTAAAATCTTTCTATTCATTCATTCGGGCCCCGACTCCAGGCGCCATGACCGGTGTACGTGCACTCACACAAACAACGGAAAGCATGCACGTATACGCCATGCGCGAGAGAGAGACCCGATTTCTAATTTTTCGACTGTTGTCTCGATAACACTGTTCGACAAATTTTAACTTTTTTTTGATTTTGTAACCTTCAATATGCGTTTCTTATAGACTTTAATGTGCTGAATACGAATCTGCAATCCGTTTTTCTCCAGAACGTACCATTTTTGAAAAAATCAATTTAGAGAAAAATTGCAAATTTTCAACTTTGGAAGTGTTTTGTACTTTTGCGGTAATAGTTATTCAGTTGCGCTTGGTGCCAAATGATTCTTTGAAGTTTCACGAATAAAATGGTATATGTTGTTATTAGACTATAAACATTTAAATGTGTTTAAATAATGATCAAAGTGAAAAGGACACCGAAAATACACCTATTTTGGCTGATGTCTTTCAATTTATTTCAAAAAGTAAAGGTCCAGGAGAAAATCTAACTATGCCACGCGATAGAGCAGACCTTTCTGCAAAGGAAAGTGTTACGAGCCGAGGGCTAAGGGGCACGGTTGCGGAGCCGAGGATCGGTTGTTTTATGAATTTTGTTAGTTACGGATGTACCGGTGCGTATTTCATCACCGGGTGCCGTTTAAGGTAGGAGGATTTCGTGGATGTACCAAAGCGTATTTCATCTATGGGTGCCACTAGGAATGTTAATAAATGTAACCTCGTAACTATCGGTACACCTCGAGCGGTTAAGATGTATCTATTCGGTGGATTGATACTACTGCTTATGATTGGTATAGGAAACAGAATGAATTAAATACGTCTATAATCAAATAATAAAATGTCTATATTCTTTATCTCAAATGAATTACAGTACGTAGATATCGCGGAGTTAAAACCCACGCTTACAGTCTTTAACGTTTACAAATACGAATGCTCGAAAGGGAATGCTACCCGATCTTGCTGTCTTTCGACGAATATAAATGTTGGAATAAATATCGGATGAATGTTCAAAAGGGAGTTTAACCCGATCTCACTGAGCTTTAGCAGAACTTTTGACGATCAATTACGGCGTAAACGCGTAGCTTGACTATTCAGAACTAAGCCACTGAGGGCAGATTTCGTGCCCTTTTTATACCCGAAATCCGGACCAAAAATATGGTGGGGGTACAGAATCATCCAAGGCAGTCCGGAAGATTCCCCCGAAGGGTTACGTCATCGCGTCATCGCGGAAGGGGCAGAACCGATTGCATGCACTCTCGACTTCCAAATAAGGGCATAAATAGACGAAACGTGGAAACAATCCTTCCTACGTAACAAAAGCATCAACGGAAGTTACAAAATCATTTTTGTATTCAATATACAAGCGAAATAGTTTGGTAAAACACGCGGCGGCAACAGTGACACTCAGCAGAAGTACTGCGTGTTTAGTGATTCCGCTACGCTCAGCGATGAGTGGGGAGCCGTCGTCATAGAGCACCACTGTCACCGCCACGTGTTTTGCCAAACTGTTTCGCTTTGATATTGAAAACGAAAATGATTTTGTAACTTCCGTTGATGCTTTCCTTTAGCAGAAAGGTCTGCTCTATCGCGTGGCATAGTTAGATTTTCTCCTGGACCTTTACTTTTTGAAATAAATTGAAAGATATCATCCAAAATGGGTGTATTTTCGGTGTCCCTTTCACTTTGATCATTATTTAAACACATTTAAATGTTTATAGTCTAATAACAACATATATCATTTTATTCGTGAAACTTCAAAGAATCATTTGGCACCAAGCGCAACTGAATAACTATTACCGCAAAAGTACGAAACACTTCCAAAGTTGAAAATTTGCGATTTTTTGCAAAATTGATTTTAACAAAAATGGTACGTTCTGGAGAAAAACGGATTGCAGATTCGTATTCAGCACATTAAAGTCTATAAGAAACGCATATTGAAGGTTACAAAATCAGACCCGTGTTGAACAGTGTTATTATACAGGGTGTCTCCTAACGTGACGACCTCAAATAACTCGTAAGGTATTCGTTGCACGAAAAAATGTTTCAAACAAAAGTTGCATGGTATCTAGGGGGACATACAGTGCTCTAATGTGTTTTTTATTACCTTACTTTTTTATTGAGATATTAGGGTCACCTTCAGTTTTTTAAATGGAATGTCTAATATTTTTTGTCGAATTCGGATAAATCATCAAATTTTGCGTAAAAAGTATTACACAAAGGGGGACTTTAAATGAATAATTACTGAGATATTTTTTAAACAAGTTTTATTTCAAGTGGTGTTCGAAGTGCTGTCCATTACAGTCAATGCACTTACGTAATCGAATTATCAGTGAGTGAAGAACTTTTTCCAGTGTTTCTGTGGTTATTGCAGCACATGCACTAATAATACGTGCTCGCATATCTTCCGCTGTCGTTGGTGGTTCGCGATAAACTTCATTTTTTAATGTTCCCCAAAGGAAATAGTCCAGCGGCGTTAAATCTGGTGAGCGAGCTGGCCAACCAATGTTACTGCCACGTCCGATCCAACGATTAGGAAACATTGTACTTAATACTTGCCGCGATTGCCGAGCATAATGTGCTGGACAGCCGTCATGATGATACCACATTATTTGACGTATTAAACATGGTACATTTTCTAATAGGCCTGGCAGTGTTTCAGACAAGAATGTGGAGTATGTTTGACCTGTTAGTGATCTTTCAATGAAGTACGGTCCAATGATCTGGTGACCAATTATGCCACACCAAACATTCAAGTTCCACCTGTGTTGGTGGTCAACTTCACGAAGCCAATGTGGGTTCTCTGTTGCCCAATAATGTGTATTTTTTGTATTAGCATTCCCGCAATTTGGGAATGCGGCTGCGTCAGTCCATAAAACAGTCTGTACAAATGTACCATTTGAATCTTGCATCTGGTGCAAAAACCACTCACAGAACTGTACGCGTTTTTCAAAGTCTCGTCCATGTAGCTTTTGATGTACTGACAGGTGATACGGATAAAAGTTCTCGGAATGAAGAATACTCACAACACTGCTTTGACAAATGTCCATACCACGCGAAATCTGCCGTGTGCTGATATGCGGATTATGGGCCATAGCTGCTAAGGTTGAAGTACGACATCCTTCGTTGTTTACAATTTTGTGATACCTTTTACGTTTCTGTACATTAAAATTGCCATGTTCTTTGAGTCTTCGACGAAGCCTTAAGAAGGTAGAATGCGATGGCTGATTTCGATCAGGATACTTAGCTTGGTACAAAATCTTTGCTCTTATAGCGTTTTCTTCACACGCACCATAAACAATTATCATATCGTATTTTTCACTGTTACTGAACATCGTAATAAAAATGTAGCACCTTTCTCAATACGACTTTAGCGCTTAGTGAGATACTAAATAGGCATTTCGTGTTGATGATGAATGATGATGAAACAAAGTCGTGTTAAGAATCGCGTTGACTACGCGCATTTCCTAATAGAAGATTATTAATTTGAAGATATCTCATTAATTATTCATTTGCAGTCCCACTTTGTGTAATACTTTTTTACGCAAAATTGGATGATTTATCCGAATTCGACAAAAAATATTAGACATTCCATTTAAAAAACTGAAGGTGACCCTAATATCTCAATAAAAAAGTAAGGTAATAAAAAACAGATTAGAGCACTGTATGTCCCCCTAGATACCATGCAACTTTTGTTTGAAACATTTTTTCGTGCAACGAATACCTTACGAGTTATTTGAGGTCGTCACGTTAGGAGACTCACCCTGTATATTATACAGTAACAGGAAGGGTTGTCTAGGTTCGATGTAGAAGAAAATGCTACTAGTGTCGTGTTGCATTGGGCGAGGAATCAATTCGTATATGTTAAATATATCTTTGTTGACTAAGGAAATTTTAATACCCCTGCTAGGAGCCGCCACCTTGACGTGGTGCAGGGGCTTAAGTAGCTGCAATGAGGCCCAAGACCATGCCGGCGGGAGATGCATTCCCGGCAGGTACTACCATGCCGGACGGGCTTGGGCCGAGCGGTGAAAACCAAGTAGCGGCTCGCGATACCATAAACCAGTGGTCATGTTTCGCTGGAACGGGGGTCCTGCCTTAATTGGCTGTACCGCGAGGATGACAACCTCTATAAAAAATCCCTATCCCCAAGCAGTGGTGCGCGGTGAAGAGGGGCGTCCCAGTCGATGGCACTGGGGCGTGGCTGGTGGGTGCACCAGTCGTTTGCGGCCAACCTCCGGGAACCAGGCGACACCCGGTTGTAACTAGCCTTACCGGGGTAAGGCGGCTCTGCCCCGGTGGACCACCCCTTCCGACCTACGCGTGGGACCAATATGGAATCCTTTACATACAAAAACAACAAAGATGGACGGGAGGCCACTTCTGTGGCGGGCTCTTCGGAGCGTGCGGAGACAACGACTGCCCCAACTACATCGGGGAGCAGCGTGCTGAGGAAGGAACCTGTTCCTGGGACTGCTAAGGGCTCTGCCCGGAAAAGCAGCGTGACCGTGGCGGACCCTGTGTCGCCTGCTCTCATAAGCGACTCGGAGTCCGACGACAACATGCTTGTTGCTGCTGCTGCCCAGGGCAAGAAGAGGGTTCGCTCTTCCGGGTCGGATCGGAAGACATCTACCAAAGGAAGGAGGCGCATCGGGAGTTCCGGGGATGAGTCCCCGCCCGCTGTGCGTGTGAGGGGACTACCATCAGAGGGTGAGCTGGCTGAAGAGATGAGGCCCCAGCCCACAGCCAATCTGGGCGCTCACATCTTGGCCCAGATGGAGGTGGTACGTAGGGTTGCGGAAAGGAGCAAGAACCTCAAGGGCACTTACGTGAGGGACCTTAACAAGGTGGCCCTCATGGTGCGGGTTGCAGTCTCTGAGCTGGCCAAGCGGTCGGCGAAGGACTGTGCCCGCCACATCGAGGAGGAAAACCTCCGGCTCCGCGGTGAAGTCGCGGACCTGAAGATGGCACTGACGGCGGCCAGGGCGGTCCCTGCCCCTCCAAGACCCGGGGCTAGGGCCGTGGAGACCAGCGGTGGCGGGGTCAAGGCCCGCATGTCCCCCTCCTCCTCCAAGGAGAAGTCGGGACCTCTCAGCGAGGAGCGTCTGGAGACGCTCCTTGAGGCCTTCATGTCGAGGGTGGAGGACAGAATTGGATCCATGAGGAGGGAGCTCCTTACCGAGGGGGCCAGGAGGCCGGCTCCCCAGCGCGGGACTTCGGGCGTCGAGACGCCCGGCGAGCTGAGGATCCGTAAAATCCAGGCTCAGGTACTGGCGGCCTGCCGTTCCGGGAATCCAACAGCTGCGGCTTCTGCTCCCGCCCCTCCTCTTCCCTCTGGACAGAAGAGCTCCACCACATGGGCCAAGGTGGTGGGGAGGAATAATAGGAAGGCGGAGGGGGCGTCCCGTGCCCGGGGTCGCCCTGCCCCTCCCGCTGCCGTCAGAGTGCTGCCGGCGAGGCCGCAGAAGGAGCAGCGGCCGCTGAAGGCGAAGGTTGGCAATAACAACACCAACAAGAAGAAGACGCAACCGCAGCCTCAGCAGCAGCAGCAGAAGAAGAAGGAGGGCGGAGCTAGGACTGCCCCCAAGAACCCTCATCGGAGGCCCCCGCGTACGGCGGCTGTCGCCCTCACCATTAAGGATGGGGCGAAGATCACCTACGCCGAGGCCATGAGCTCCGCTAGCCGAATTGACCTGGCGGAGCTCAGTATTACGAAGATTCGGCCCAAAAGAGCCGTGACGGGGGGTCTTCTCCTGGAGATCCCGGGCTCGGAGGGGGCAGCAAAAGCGGATGCCCTTGCGGCCAAGATGCGGGAGGTGCTGGGTGGTGAGGACGGGGTCACCGTGGCTCGCCCGGCCAAGATGGCCGAGCTGCGAGTCCGGGACCTGATACCGGCCACCAGCACCTCGGAGGTGGTTGCGGCCATAGCAGCAGCTGGGGGGTGCTCGCCAGCGGAGGTGCGGTCTGGTGACATCAGGTCGTCCCCGCTGGGGCTCGGCACCCTCTGGATTAGGTGTCCGTTGCTGGCTGCAAGAAAAGTGGTTGCGGCCAAGAAGATCCGGGTGGGTTTCGTCACCGTCCGAGTGGAGGCTCTGGCGGACCGTCCGCTGCAGTGTTACCGCTGCCTCGAGACTGGTCACGTGAGGCAGCGGTGCACCAGCACTGTGGACCGCAGCGGGCGGTGCCACAATTGCGGCGCCGAAGACCATCATGTTGCGGAGTGCCGGAGCGCCCCCCGATGTCCCCTGTGCGCGGACTTGGGGAAGCCCTCTGGTCACCGGATGGGGTCCAGGGGGTGTCTGCCCCCCATGGGAAAAAGGAAGCAGGGGGCCAAGGAGGTTCAACGGGCGCCGCTGCCCCCCAAGCCGGCTGCAAGGAATCTAGTGCAACCGACCAAGACGGCGGACGTGGATGTGGCTGCTCCGGCTGTCACCGGCCCCTCGGCAATGGATGCCGAGGCTGGCGATACCCCCGTGGTTGGGGAGACGAGGCCCGTGGAGGAAGGGGCCATGGATTTGGAGTAGTGGAGGGGCTATGGCCCTGCTGCTCCAGGCTAACCTCAACCACTCGGCCAGGGCTCAGGACTTGCTTGTCCAGTCCATGGCTGGGTGGGGTGTGGGGTTGGCGGTCGCTGCCGAGCCATACAGGATCCCGGCCCACCCGAACTGGGTGGGAGATCCGGGGGGCTCGGTAGCGATCATCCTTGGTGGGCCCTCGATGCCCTTGCCGTTCTCCCTGTTTGAGAGCGGTGAGGGCTACGTTGCGGTTCAGTGGGGGGAGCTTGCAGTGATCGGGGTCTACGCACCGCCTCGCTGGCGTCTGGGGTCATTCGAGGAATTTCTGGACGGGGTCGCGGGTTGCATCTCGCGGTGTCGGCCCCGTCCGGTGTTGGTCCTGGGGGACTTCAACTCCAAGTCTATGGCTTGGGGTTCCCCTGGGACGGACCCCAGAGGCGAGGCGGTGCTGGATTGGGCGGCCGGCTCGGACCTCCGGTTACTTAACCGGGGGTCTACCAGCACCTGCGTCCGCTACCAGGGGGAGTCTATCGTTGATTTGACTTGGGCCTCCTCCTCGGTGGTGGGTCGTGTAAGGGGCTGGAGGGTGGTGCAAGAGGTGGAAACTCTTAGTGACCACCTCTATATCCGTATGGAGGTGCGCACCACCCGGAGCTGGGGTCCGTCCGGGAGGGTGGGACGTGGGAGGGGGGATGGGCTCCCTGAAACTTCCCCGTTAAAGAGGAGGTGGGCGCTCAAGCGCTTAGATAAGGACGCGCTGATGGCCGCCTCCCTCGCCGTGGCCTGGCCCGGACTCTCGGCTGGGCCGGTCGTGGACGTCGAGGAGGAAGCGGAGCTGTTCCAGGGTGACATGGTTGCGGTGTGCAATGTTGCCATGCCCTGGTCCCGTGCCCCGGATCGGCGGGCCTCGTACTGGTGGTCGGCGGAAATTGCGCGGATGCGTTACGCTTGCGTCCGTGCCCGTCGGCTATTTCAGCGAGCCCGTCGACGACGACGTCGCGACCCGGCGAGGGAGCAAGAGCTGTACGAGGGCTACCGGGAGCAAGTGGTAGCCCTCCGGCTGGTCATCGGGAGGGCAAAAGTGGGAGCATGGACAGAGCTCCTCGAGCTGTTGAATCGTGACCCCTGGGGGCGCCCCTACAAGATGGTGATGGACAAACTTCGTCCTTGGGCGCCCCCCGTGACGGAGACCATGGACCCCGAGTTCCTGGATACTGTGGTGGACGCTTTGTTCCCCCTGGATGAGGGGGGGACCAGCCACCGGAGCTCGGGGATTCGGACCTCAACACCTGGTCCGACGAATTGGGGGTCACGGAGGAGGAGCTCTCCCGGGCCGTCAGGAGGATGGGGGCTCGGAGCACGGCTCCTGGTCCTGACGGCGTCCCGGGCAAAGCCATGGTCATTGCCCTGCGCGTCCTCGGGCCCCGCCTTAGGCGCCTGTTCGACGGCTGCTTGAGGCTGGGGCGGGTCCCGTCCCGCTGGAAGAGGGGAAGGATGGTCCTGGTGAAGAAGGCCAATAAGCCTGCTGACTCTCCCTCAGCGTACCGGCCTATATGCCTCCTCGATGAGGTGGGGAAGCTCTTCGAGAGGGTGCTGGCTTCTCGCCTCTCGGGGCACCTGTCCCGGGTAGGTCCCGATCTGGCCGAGTCCCAGTTCGGTTTCAGGGGGGGACGCTCCACGATTGACGCTATTAATCGTGTGAGGTCCCTCTCGGACTCGGCCACATCCCAGGGGGGGGGTGGCGTTGGCTGTTAGCCTCGATATCGCCAACGCGTTCAACTCTCTCCCCTGCGGATGCATCGGGGGGGGGGGGGGCACTCGCCGATCATGGAGTGCCCCTCTATTTGAGGAGGGTTCTCCGGGACTACCTCAGGGACAGGTGGGTGGAGTATCCAGGCAGAGGTGGCCGGCTCTGTGCGAGGGAGGTCGATCGCGGTGTCCCATAGGGGTCGGTCCTGGGCCCCATGTTGTGGGACATCGGATACGATCGAGTGTTGCGGGCTGCCCTCCCGATCGGCGTCAGCCTCACGTGTTATGCTGACGACACGTTGCTGATGGCCGTCGGGAGGGACTGGGATAGGACCATCCGGCTTGCGGAGACGGGACTGGCCTCCGTCGTTGACGGTATCCGGGGGCTGGGGCTTCGGATCTCCCCGCTCAAGACCGAGGCTATTTGGTTTCACAACAGGCCTTGGAGCGGGGGACCGACCCGGTCCTGGATCGTGGTAGGAGGGGAGCATGTTCAGGTTGGGGACCGAATGAGTTACCTTGGTCTCCTCCTGGACAGCCACTGGCGTTTCGCGGCCCATTTTAACGGTCTGGCTCCTCGTTTGGAGAGGGCGGCGACCGGTCTTAGTCGCCTCCTCCCAAACCTTGGGGGGCCGGAGGAGAGGGTACGTCGCTTATATGTCGGCATCGTGCGGTCCATGGCCCTTTACGGCGCCCGATTTGGGCGTCGGCCCTGATGGCGGCGCGGCGCAGTCGTGCTTTGCTGCGTCGTGCCCAACGGAGGATGGCCATCAGGGCAATTCGGGGTTTTCGCACGGTGTCGCACGAAGCGGCGTTAGCCTTGGCGGGCACTGTACCTTTTGACCTTCTGGCGGAGGGAGACGCGGTTATTTATGCGCGTCTTCGTGAGCTCCGCCAGGGGGGCGCTATGGTGTCTGCCGAGGATGAGGTCGGGGTGAGACGCCAGGCCCGGCTGGCTGCGCGGGAAAAGTGGAGGAGCGAGCTCCTCGTCCGAGGGGCTGCGCAGCGAGCAGTCGGGGCGGTTCTGCCCAGCCTTGATGAGTGGCTGGACCGTGGCAGGGGGACGCTCTCCTACCGCGTCACGCAGGTGCTCACCGGACATGGTTGCTTCGGTGAGTACCTGTGCCGGATACAGGCGGAGGCAACGACGGAGTGCCATGGGTGTGGTGCTGCGCTAGATTCCGCGCAGCACACACTCGAGGAGTGCCCGGAGTGGGCGGCAGAGCGCCGTGTGCTCCGGGCCCATGTAGGGGTGGATCTCTCGCTGCCTCGCATCATCAGTGCGATGCTGGGCAGCGAGAGAAACTGGTTAGCTATGACCTCCTTTTGTGAGGAGGTCCTAAGGAGGAAGGAGGCGGCGGAGCGGGGTCGGGAACTTTCCGACCCCGCCCGAATTGTGCGTAGTAGGGAAAGGGCCCGTCGGCTGCGCGCCCGCAGGTCGGCGGGATCCCCCCCTTCTGCGAGGTAAAGCGGTGACGGCCCGGGGGTGATTGGTGGTGTTCCCCCTCCCGTCCCTTGGACGACGGTCACTGCTGCATTCAGTGGTCGGGCGGCCCTGCTGTGGGAGGATTCTGCCCTCCTGATTCCCCTTCAGGGCTGCCCGGATCGCCACTTGGCTTTGGGAGTATAGGGGGGGTGGTCCTGCTGGCTTCTGCCGGTGGGATCCCCCTCCCTCCGCGTTTGGTCTGTTCTTGGCTGACGGGCCCGGGTGTGTCCGGGTGTTTACCCGGTCCCCCGTGGATTCCCGTCGCCTGCTCCTGGGTGCTGGCGGCCCCGCCGGGAGGAATTCTTCTCCTCCCACGTCCCGCGGGGCAGTCGGTGAGCTGAGGGCGGCTCGGGTGGGGGCCTGAGTCGTCCTCCTATTGGTTCTCTTGGTGGTAGGCCGTCCTGGGTGTTACCCCTGGGGCGGCCGTGTGTTTTACGGCGGAGTTTCTGGGGGGGGGTCCCTTTGACCCTCCCGAGGATGGGGCCTAATTGGGCCGGGCGTGGGGAGGCTCCGGTAGTGTCTCTGTTGGTCACGGAGCCTCCCCTACTAGCGCCGAGGCAGGTAACCGGGGTGGTTTTAGCCGGTAGAAATCCGGCACTACCCCCTGCTCGCCCCCAGGGCAGGGGGTGTCTTGTCGAAGATTTCCACCCCGTCAACAAAAAAAAAAAAAAAAAAAAAGGGAATTTTAATAACAAAAATGGTTATGTCCTGGCTTGATATGACTTGCAATTCTAGAATCTTGTAGTAGAGGTGGATATTTGAATAATCCACTTGAATGGGTAATTTATGGCGGCCCTTGTATTTCGTTAGTTCCTCGAATAGAATTTTTGGCGTAAAAATGTAAAGTGATAAGATACCATGTTTCCCTTTTGTAGAGTTAATATATTGGTCGTATTCGCTAGATAATCTACTGGTGAACAAAGATAGAGTCACCACATGTTGCGTAATGATAGTATGCAATTTTAGTTCGTCTAAATACTGGTTTGTCTCCGATGACAATCTATTTATTATTTCTATATTTTTGTTTAATCTATTTTCGTTCAGTTGTAAGGAGACTACCGAATCATTGAAATTTTTTATTGTACGAGTGACAGTTGGCGAGTGGCAGTTTACGCTCTCACTCTGCTGCTATCACGTGACTTGCTGCTATTGGCTGAAGACGGCGACAAAGGTTGACGATCAGCATATGGGGACAGAGTGAAATAGAATGATTCCAAAGCATTGGCGTACCCTCAGGAAATCATTACATTTCTTAATACATAGTGTTTGGGAGGCTTCGCTCTTCCGTCGAAAGGGTTGGAAATCCGTCGCCAGAAAGAAAAGAACGCCGGTTTTGCCGTGGAGCCTACCGTTGTTAGAACAAGTTAGAACAAGAGATGCGATTTGTCACAATATTATTTTGAAATTCAAGGCATCAACTAATGTGTTTCTTCCGTGTCTGCGGAAAGACAGCTTAGAGCCTTCTGATAGCCTGCCGAAGTCTCCGCTAGAATACCGGAGATTCCCCCGATTCCCGGCGCCGCTCGTTGTCATCGGGTCCTAGTTTTCTCGCTTTAATAGCCGGCAGGGCGAGAGGGACAGCGCGACGGCAACGGCAATAACGCCAATCTTAAGGTGTGGTGGTCGAGGTGCCCCAAACGGTTTACCTTTGATGTAGAAGAAATGCCCAAACAAATAGAAATCTCAACCGTTTAAGCCACCTCGAACACCACTTAACAACGTCGAACGTTCGAGCACAGAATATGCTCGAACACATAGTGTACACTTTGATGGGGAGGCTACGCCAATGCTCTAAATTCATCATTCTATCTCACTTTGACAATTGACAATTTTATGACGTACGATGTGGACTTAATCATCGGCGCCTAAAAAATAAAAATTAATTATTAAAATAAAAATGATGTCCATAATTTTTACAAAATTATATACTTGCCCTTATAATTAATATTAACATTACCTAAAAAATGATTTTTGAGGACCTTAAACATATTTCGAACGATGGGCGTTTCTTGGGATACGTAATGGTCCAATTGTTCCAATAAATATGGCAGCGGCTCTCTTTTCTTCTCTCGTTCTCCTGTATCCTCATCTTCCTGGTTTTCTTCATCTTCATGGGTTTCTTCAACTTCCTCCTCCGGGAATCTTCCTTCGTCTTCCTCACAATTGGATATAAACTGTATAATGCCCTCTTCTGTGTATGTATCCCCCGTTACGTGGCTCAGTTCCAGCCGCATAGCCGAATACGTGTCCATTTGCTTAGGAATAATTTTCTTCCAGGAATTAATGATATTTTCTGGGGCACGTTCATCCAGGAATCGTTTAGGACTTCTATACAATCTTTCAATGTCAGATTCTTTTGAAATTCGCGCAGTCAGCCTTGATAAGGAAGAGCTTTCCTTACGATTTTCTACCTATACAATACCTTCAGCTTGGCAATTACGCCTTGGTCCATGGGCTGGATTAAACTTGTTGTATTAGTGGGAAGATACATCATTTTAAATCCCGCATCATCTTGCACTTCTGGTGGCACTTTATGTCCTCCGCAATTATCTAATAACAGGAGGACTTTACCAGTGATCCCGTTTCTCAATTGGTGTGCCCGTACACTAGGCTTAAAATAATTTTCGTACCAATCAACAAAAAGTGTTTGCGTCATCCACGCATTCTTTTGCGATTTAAAGATGACGGGGAGATTCTTTTTGCAGTGTTTCAGTGCTCGCGGATTTTCATATTTGTTAATAATTAACGGCATCAATTTGTGCGTCCCAGATGCATTTGCACATAGCGCAACTGTAATCCGTTCTTTGCGGCTTTTATAGCCCTTTACGCACTTTTCAGTCCTTTGCGCCAATGTTTTAGAAGGTAAGGCTTTCCATAAAAGCCCAGACTCGTCCATATTATACACATTGTCTGCGTCAATATTGTCATCTTCCAATACCTTTGTCAGTTTTGTATGGCTTGGGCGTGGATGAGATTAAACTAGTCAGGTGTATAATTATATATTTATTATGGCACGATGCTTTTATATTAATATTAATAATAAAGATAATAAAGAAACAAAAGAGCGCTATGCACGAGCTTAGCTCGGGCTATGTGCAACACGAGGGCAGCACGCATCCAGATTCATCCATCGATTATACTAACAACCTTTATAAAATTGTCGCAGAATTGTTTCGCAGAATCTTCATCAGCACTGGCACTTTCCCCATACACTCTTACTAGTCGTATATTTTGTCTTTTTTTAAATCCATTTAACCAGCCCCTACTAATTTTAAACTCCGACGACAACCCCATATCGTCCCTTAATTCCGTTGCTTTTTGCATAAGCACAGCATTCGATACGAAGTCGCCAAGAGTTCTTCTTTCGATGAACCAAGTCATTAAACTTTGCTCCAACGCGTCGTACAAGGATGGTCTGATCCTTCGCCGTTTTTGCTGCATCTTCCCTTTGTTCACGAACTGCATAATTTTTGGTGCGTTCTTTTTTATTACTTGTTCATTATTGTTTGCGTGTGGAGAACACTACATACTTGTACTTTATTGTATTCTACCTTGTTCGCGTACTGTGCTGTTAAATACATTGTGATTCGCGCTATAAGTGAACTGTGCCTTTTTAATACTAAATCCCAATCCGTTACGTGATTAAATTAAGATCTAACGAGCTATCCGAAACATTGGTCCTTCGAGCCGGATAGTTTAACGGACGGAATTAATAAAAGGATTAAAATACATTTAATCAATCTCGTTACATAAATCACGTCAACAGTCAAGGTGCGTGAAAAACCATCGGCCACGAGGCAATAATAATCGGGGTCGAACTAATTACTTTCGACGTTTTTTTGGTGAAACGACCTCGCCCTCGAGTCAAGTGCGGTACCTGTTGTTAACTTTCAAGCTACACAATGGAAAAATACGTTAACAAGCAGCTACCTCTGTTCCAACGAATTTCCAACACGGTCACTAATATGAAAAAACTGGGAGCCGCAAAAATAACGGAAGGCGTGGTAACTTCGCGACTCGAGCTGCTCGAAAAGAACTGGAACGCCTTCACTGAGGGTCACGATCAGCTGCTGGATATCGTGACCCCCGAGTACGCAACCTGGCCATATTTCGTGACCGACCATTTGGCTCTATGCGAGGAGGCCTATCTCGTCAATAAGGCCGCACTACTGGACCTCCGCAAGCCGTTGGAGCAACCTACGACTGCTCCCATGGCCAACCCCCCGCAGCGCTCTCTTCCACGCATCGACGTGCCTCGGTTTTCTGGGGACTACCGGGAGTGGGCAAGCTACCGCGACCTGTTCACGTCGCTGGTGATGGACAATAAATATCTCTCCGGGGTGGAGAAATTCCACCACCTAAAAATCAGCTTGTCCGTCGAGCCCGCTCAATTGATCCAGAACATACGCCTTACGGAGGCCAACTTTGCTGGAGCGTGGAAGATCGTCACTGCGCGCTACGAAAATCTACGCATCTTGATTCAGTCGCAGCTCGCCGCTCTTTCTTCATTGCTGTCCATGAAGAAGGAAACTGCCACCTGCTTAAAACCTCTTCTGAACGGCACAGTGGACGCCGTTCAATCGCTGGAAGCTCTTGGCCGGCCAGTCGAGCACTGGGATGACTGGTTGGTCTTCGGGCTTGTACAAAAGTTGGACTCGAAGACAAGACTGGCGTGGGAATCTTCGATCGGATCTACAACCGATCCCCCTTCGTTCGAGCAACTGCATTTGTTCCTCACTGGACACCTCCGCGCTTTGGAAGCTGTTGAAGACGCTGTTCCGGCTGCTGCTGCATCGCATACATCAGGGTCAACGCTAAAAACAGAGACAAGATTAGCGAAATTCAGGACGCACACCGCATCTACTACAGAGGAAAGACGTGCGAAATGCCGGCTGTGCTTCGACCACCACTTCGTGTTGTTCTGCGCCGATTTCAAAAGGATGTCTCCGCTCGAGAGGAAAAAACTGGTCGCAGATAAAAATCTATGCTACAACTGTCTAAGAAATCACCCCTCTCGTTCGTGCAAATCAACGAAGCGCTGCCAACTGTGCGTAGGTAAGCACCATACCTTGTTGCATGTAAAATCTGAGCAGGGCTCTTCGCGGCAAATGTCTCCACAGGGTCGCGTGGAGGAGTCAAGGACCTCGCACTGTGCGCGAGCCTCCTGGTCAATTTCACAACCGAGTTCGGTCATATTTCTCGCGACCGCGAAAATTCTGGTTGAGTCGAGTCGAGGCGAGAAAGTTGCAGTAGGAGCTTTGATTGACCCCTGTTCTGAGGTGTCACTTATTTCCGAGAATCTTGTGCAATCCATGAAGCTCGAACGAAGCACCGCGCGGTTTCCAATTCTGGGTGTAGGCAACGCAGAAACCTACACGAGGGGAAGAGTGACGCTCACTTTCTCCTCTACTCGTGAACTCTCGAAACCCCTTTCCACTACGGCTTACGTGCTGCCGCGCCTGTCTTCGTATTCCCCCACTCGAACCACTACTGCTCCGTTATCTCTCTCTTACTTGCGGGATTTGGAACTTGCTGATCCCGACTTTCGTTCTGCTGAACGGGTCGACATTATTTTAGGAGCTGGTGTCTGCTCCGAAATAATTCTTGAGGGCCTCCGGAAGGGTCCGCCCAACAGTCCGGTTGCCCAACGTACTTCTCTCGGTTGGATACTTACTGGGCATTGCAATCCCACTCCCCACTCGAACTCTTCACGGCGTGAAGCGTTTACGTTGCAATGCATTACTGGCGATACCGATTTATCTGAATCATTTCAGCGCTTCTGGGTACTGGAGGAGGTATCCACACCTCCCCGTACATACACTACTGCGGAGAGTGAGTGCGAACAGCACTTCTGCTCCACGCACTCCCGCGCCTCCACTGGACGGTATCAGGTGCTGCTTCCCTTTAATTCTTCTCCGGCCCAATTGGGAAACTCGCTCGACACAGCACTCGTGTTGTTACATAAACTCGAATCTCGTTTAAAGGGAAAGCCAGAACTGGGAAAATTATACAATTCCTTTTTGGAAGAATACTTGCGATTAGGGCACATGGAACCCGTTCCTTCGGACTCCATATCTTCTCGTTCGGCATACTATTTGCCGCATCACGGCGTATTGCGCGATGCCAGTGCAACTACGCGACTTCGGGTTGTTTTCAATACTTCACAGAGAACAAAGTCCGGAGTGTCACTTAACAATTTGCTTCACACTGGCCCCAATCTACTTCCGGAAATATTTCACATTTTACTACGATGGCGAAAACACGCCGTAGTTTTCTCGGCCGACGTCCAAAAGATGTATCGGCAAATCCGACTTGCTCCAGAAGATTGCGACTTTCAACGCATTCTCTGGCGTCAACATCCTGGAGAAGCTCCCCGTCACTTTCGTCTGCTTACGGTGACGTATGGAATGTCCTGCGCCCCATACCTCGCTGTTCGCACGTTGCAGCAGCTGTGCAAGGACGAGCAGCATGCTTTTCCTTTGGCTGCAGCGTGCGCGTCCAATGACGTCTATGTCTATGACGACGTCATATCCGGAGCAGACTCAATCTCTAAAGCTCTTGCTCTACAACGAGAGCTGTTACTGTTGTTCAAGGCGGGCGGTTTCACTCTGCACAAATGGGCTTCCAACAAGAGGGAATTGTTGGAGGCACTTCTTCTCGAAGCTCGGAAGGAAAACCCCGAGCTGGCCTGCAAACTTAATAACGTTTCTACTCTTCTGGGCCTCCTATGGCACTCTTCTGGGGATACATTCCAGTTTTCTATTGCGCCACACAAAAATGAATCTCCGGTGACGAAACGCATCGTCTTTCGCGAGGTTGCTAGCCTCTTTGACCCACTAGGTTTTTTGGCACCAGTGGTGATTACAGCCAAATATTTATGCAATCCTTGTGGCTACTTAAACTTTCTGTTCCGTCCTTAGACGGAATTTTATATCTAGTTTATGGGACGCCGTGTTTATTTCAAGGCGCCAGGATTCTTAAACAAGGCAAGACTTTTCATAGTCGAGGCGCCAATTTTCCTGGCGTGCAACCATGGTTCAAGGGCCTCTTTTGTACACAGGCGATAAGGGCCTGTGAGGCTCGATGACAGACTTGTGGTCCTGCGGCGGACGCTGGCCGCCCGCGTCGTTGGGTTTCCCACGACGCATTTTCCCTTTCCCTAATTATTTAGGGAAGGTCTTATTTGGCACCCTTGGTGGGAGCTATGCCGGATTGCACCAATAAAGTTGCAGAGTCTTAAAAAACGTATGGAGCTCCACCCACACGGGGTCCACCTTGTACGGCATTTAGAGCATCTAGTTTAGTTAACCACTAACCAGCGTTAAAGCAAGTTTCAAAGCCTATCCACGGAGAACTGTGTCTCTTCAAAATATATAATAAAACTGATTAGGAGCTACTGTGTCTACAGTTTTTCAAAGCTTTTCTAATCGCCTAAAAGTTCCCGCCGCCATTAATTTGCCGTCGGGAAGCATGGTCTAGCAACCTACAATTGTCAGACGTGCGCCGTCGTTGCTATTATTAAAAGTAACGCACGGTCGAAACACTTTCTTGGGATGAAACACTCCCTCCATCACACGCCCACTATTGGGAAAGTTACTACGAGCAACTGCGCTCACTGTCCTCGTTGCGCATCCCTCGTTGGTTATTTAACCATGGAAATACTGAAAGGTTGGAGCTTCATGGTTTTCCGGATGCATCGGAAAGAGCATACGCGGCCGTAATATACTTGCGCTCCTCTTATACAATGCCTTTTGTATCACTCGTCGCTTCTAAAACACGAGTTGCCCCTTTGAAGCAAGTATCTTTGCCTCGGCTCAAGCTCTGCGCTGCGTCACTTCTGACCCGCTCGATTCTCGGTGACCAACACAAGGTCCATAATATCACAACTGACCAGGAGGTTCGCTCACCGCGGGTGAACTGTTTTGCAACCAATACGAGCCAGTCATTCATCGAGGAACTTGCCGGCAAGTTTTCCACAATTACTAGATTGCTACGCACGGTTGGCTGGTGCCTACGCTTTTGCGAACGACAAGGGATTGCATCACACGCGCGCAAGTATCGCAACGTCTTTCTGTTACCGAAATAAAGAACGCTAAACTTGCCTGTATTCGATGTTACCAAGGGGCAGTTTTTCCAACGGAGATGGAACAATTGCAGCATGGCGTCCAGATCACACGTGGGCCAACGGCCCGACAAGCGCCATTCATTGATGGCGAGGGAGTACTGCGGGCGCACCTTACTACACTGGGCATCAGAGATGCACACAACAGTCTTCTCCGTGGCGGAAAACAAATGAACTTCGCAACTTTAAGAAGAGAATACTGGATACTGGCGGGGCGTCGCGCGGTACGCCGCGTGATGGCCTCGTGTGTGGTTTGTTGTCGCTGGCGCGCCCAAGCTGCGCATCAGCAAATGGGAAACCTCCCCGCGCGCAGCCTTCCCGTCCATTCACACATACTGGCGTTGACTATGCCGGGCCGTTTTTAACAAAGTCTGCGTCCAGTACAGGTCAACATGCAAGAAAGGCATACTTTTCTGGCTTTGTTTGTTTAGCGACCAGAGACGTACATCTCGAGCTCGTCTCTGACGCCACCACAGCAGCTTTTCTCGCTGCTTTCCGCCTCTTCGTTTCTCGACGTGGGATCTGCACCACGAAGTACAGCGACACTGGGCAGCATCACGGCAACCCACAGGGGAGACGATCAGCGTGTTCGCCACGTCGTTTCCGGACGGACCGCTACCACTACGTTGACGAGGTCCATCACGAAAACGTGCTTGCTGCCACCAGCCACCGAGGGAAATTAGCTTCGTGGCTTACTCCTGCTTACTCCTGCTCACTTGCGCCACTCTTTCACACTTCACACACTGCACTGCGCGTCGATAATCATGCGACTTCACGGAACCTTCGCGAATCTTGGTCACTATAATTGCGCCATGCAACGCATGCCGCGGCGGGCGGAATGTTCGGGATTCGCTCATGGGGAGGGCGCTCGTTCGCTTCGCGCCTAGCGCTATTCCGTGGCGACAAGCGCGAGCGTTCTTCCCCGCTTATCTCCTCATGCTCCTCGCCCCGCGCAGCGGTATATATACCGCTGCGCGAGGATACAATTGGTCGGCATTACCAATTACAGGTCAGTTTACACAATCACTAAGAAAAGAGGTTTTAAAGAGAGTTACTCGGTGCGAGCTAACTTCAGCGGCTTTACTATTTATTACTATTTATTACTGGAGTGTAACGATTTACAACCGTTACACTATTACAACATTTTACACCGGAGTAAAACGGCTTACAACCGTTTTATTACTTGTTCTTTATTGTTTGCGTGTGGAGAACACTACATACTTGTACTTTATTGTATTCTACCTTGTTCGCGTACTGTGCTGTTAAATACATTGTGATTCGCGCTATAAGTGAACTGTGCCTTTTTAATACTAAATCCCAATCCGTTACGTGATTAAATTAAGATCTAACGAGCTATCCGAAACATAATGTTTTTCTATTTTAGAGTAAGTTTTGTTGAATCCGTAGTGTCCCGAAAGTTTACTGTCGTGGTTTTCTTTTAATATTTCCTTGATTTGTTCGGCATTTTGTATTTCTATTCTACTACTATCATACATTTTTATCTCGTTTTTAGGAAATATTAATTTTAACATATTAGCTAGGCGCGTTGAATTTATGTTATGTTTTTTATCCGGAGGGATTAAAATGAACGTTTCGTCTTTAAGATGGTATTTCGCGTTTATCAAACATTCGAATACGTTTTTGCATTCTATTTTATCGAAGTGCATGATTGTGGGAAATAGTAGGTACGCGACTCGACCCTGATATTCCAGTTTGCAAACATCATTTACCGCCGGTGTGATTTTGTTATTGCCGAATTTATCCGAGATGTATTTTGAATATTGATTGTTCTCGTTTAGATCTTGAGACCAGAATAATAGAATGGGATTTGTTTGCCTACTTAACGGTGAATTTGTTTTTTCGTACGCGACTATTTCTTGATTCGTGTTTTCGAATTTTATAAAGTCTTCGTAAGATCTTACAGCTTTTATTGTTATATTAATTTGACTTGGAGGCTCTGCTGGTAATCTAGATAATCCACCTGCATTTGAATTTATTATACCTGGTTTATATTTAATCTGATATCGATATTCTTCGAGTCTTAATCGCCATCTCACTAGCCTAGTGGATGGATTTTGACAATTAATGATTACTGGAGAATGGGTTCGTCTATTAGTTTTTCTTTTAAGGCAAGGAATGCTTGTTCTTGTTCATTCGTCCAAATAAAAGTAACGTCTTTCTTTAGTAATTGCGTTAAAGGTTTCGCGATCGCGGAGAATTTTTTTTAATTTTAATTTAATTTTCTATTATGGTCTTCTAAAGAGGACCCATATAAAACGACGTCATCTAAATAAACGAAGCATTCAGTGTTAGTTAAACCCGTTAAAACATTGTTCATCATTCTTTGAAAGGATGATGGTGCGTTCTTAAGTCCAAACGGCATACGCGTAAATTCGTAATGGCCATTTGGTGTAGAAAAAGCTGTCTTCGGAGAATGACTAGGGTTCATGGGGATTTGGTGGAAACCACTTGCAAGGTCATGGGTTGTAAAGTATCTCGCGTGCCCCAATTGATCTAACATATCCTCGATGTTCGGAAGTGGGTATGCGTCCCGGATTGTCTTATCGTTAAGCTTTCTATAATCTATTACGACACGCCATTTACGTGTTCCGGAGGCATCTAATTTTTTTGGGACAATCCAGACAGGACTAGACCAAGGGCTATAATGCCCAGGTTAAGCATTTTTTCGATTTGCTTATCAACTTCATCCTTATGTATTTGCGGATATCGATATATTTTTACGTGAATTGGACTTTCATCGGTAATAGGAATCTCCTGGCAAATCGTCGTAGGTTCTTCTTTGCTCAAATGCTCGAGTCTAAGATTTTGGTTTAATACGTCTAACCTTTTCGAGGTTTCGTTACTCGGTTGATTTGGAGCTAGGTTGTATACGTGTGATTCGATTGGGAGAGGTTCAATATATAATTCGGGAATCGGAATAGCTTCGACTTTACTGGAGCTGTTAACAATTGTTATAATTGCGTTATTTTGGTCATCTACTCGAACAATAGCATTTGGAATTAATAATGTATCATCGTGATTTAGTTGTACAGACGACACTGTTCCTTCTTTAACATTGAATGGGTTTATTACCTTAATTGGAACAACTATTTTCTTCCGCGGGTTGATTCTGATTATATCAATAGATCGTTGTGGCGCACAGTGGGACGACCCTATTGTTCCGTTGGACATTGGGGCAAAAAAAAAAAATTCGAATTTGAAAATTTAATTTTATAGGCAAGAAACTATGAACCTTTTACAATTACGTGCAACAATTTTTTTCCATTTTTTCTCATTAGATAATCCAGGGCAGCCAATAATAAATACCTATGTAAAAAAAATTTTTTTTTTTATTTGTTGTTTAGTACGTCTATTTAACGATTTTACTTAAAACTTTTGTGCAGTACATAATCTTGCAGGTATTGTGGGAAATTGAGGGAACGAATAAAACTCTGATATGATGATGATATAATAATGAATAATATATTTCCTTGACACACGCTCTTGATACACGCTCTTCGACTCTTCGATTGCTACTACTCTTTGTCCACACTCGATCGGCGTTCGACTCGCTACCACTCACACATTCGCACATTCAGACACGCGTTAAAACATCGCGCCGCTCGCTACGCCCTGCATTAAGGGCCCCGACTCCTTTGGGGCCTACTCCGAATCGACCTAAGCGCCATTCGACAGAACGGGCGTTAGTGAAAACAGAAAAATCTTCTGCATCGACATTTGACGGGGTGACATCTAAAGTCATTATACAGAATTATAAACTCATGGTGTGACATCTAACGTCATTAGGCAAAATTATAAATGGAGAGTGGGAGGCCATAGTTGTCAAATCACATGCTTTGAGTGTTTTGTCGCGCTGTTGCCACATTTGTTACAATCCTGGCCATCAGCAAAATGAATCGGCTCGAGCCGAGATTTCGGTTCCTGCCGGATATAGACATATATAGCTGCTGAACCGCTGGAAACTTTTTTGTAGGTTCGATCCCCCTATGCTATCATTTTTTTACATTAATTTTTTTTTAATTCCTAACTATATGACAATAATCAGTATTTGCTTACCAATATTTTAAAATCATTTGTTAAATATTTTAATTTAATATACGTAAATATGAAGTTAGAGCGCTCTTCGTGTTACCGTTTCCCTTGCCATGTATCTTGCCAATTATGGTACTGTTTAATATTTTTAACATTAAATTAAAATATATGAAGCGCATTTTCAGACGTCTTAGATTGAACAGTCTTGACGAAGTGCAGGAAAACTCGTGTGATGTTTTACTACTATTTCGCCTTTCTTTTATATGTACCACACAATTATTTCTTTTTTACAAATAATCAGAAATAAAGGAAAATATTTATTCATACAAATTTTATGCAAGTACCGAATATGCATATATTGATAATTTGTAATTCATTTCATTCGCTTTTTCCCATTGTTTTGGTCATTGTGTAGGATGACAAACGAAAAATACGGAGACATAGTTGATATTGTCATATCTATTACAGTTTTGCTTTTCAGGAAAACTTCAATAGATTCGACTGAAGTTGAGATTTTGATTTTTGCCGAACATAAAAGAGAATAGTGCAAATGAAAGAGAAGATTCAAGGGTCAAGTTGAAAAAAACAGATTGATAAAACAATATTAATATGTGTAGGAAAATAATTTTTGGAACTTATGAGAGAAGGGCTCTTATTGCTGCTTGACATAGTTCAGGCACAGCCAACTGGCGGGCCGCGGGCCACGCGGTTCATCTTACAAACAAATGACGGCCCTCACACCCTGCGTCATAGTTTCGGTGTCACACCGATTCCCGTCTTGCTGTCACGTCATAGGTACATCTGACGTACATAGCTCTATCTTTGTCTATCATAGCTTTCTGTTGCTTAGAGCGAAGCATAAAATGATCGAAAAGGACCATGGTGACATTGTATTGTTGTACAGACTACGGTCACGAGAACTAAACAAAACAACTTTTTAACACATACACGCCGACATAATCATTTGAATACCTATTCAAGCGCCTTCGATAATCTTACATATATTTTAATTATATTTCAATTATATTAACATAGCAGCTTTATTGTTAATATAAATGAAACATACCACCAAATGATTGAAATTTTGAGTTACACATTTTGAGCTTTGGATTGACGTGTATACACGTCCAAATGATAGAAATATCAAACAGTTCCATAATTGGCAAGATACATGGGAAGAAAACGGTAGAAAAAACCGCTTCAACATCATATTTACGTATATTAAATTAAAGTATTTAACAAATATTTTTAAAACATTTGTAAACAAATATTGATCATTGTCATATACTTAGTATTGAAAAAAAATGAATGTAAAGAATATACCCCAAGGGCACTCGAACCTACAAAAAAGTTTGCAGCGACTCGAATCAACATCTCGGCTCGAGCCGATTCATTGTGCTGATGCTTATGTTATAATTGTAACAGATGTGACAACAGCGTGACAGAGGTTTGATACGGGCTGGCAATTATGCCTTTCTGGTGTCTGTGTGCACGCATCACGTATTCACGTATGAATCGCCGTTCGTGGTGTGAAATTATAACTTACATTTACCGACTGATTTGTATTTTTCAGAGATCATAACTGTTACAACCAAAATTTAAAAAGATATGGTGTAACAGTTAAGATCTTAGTTGAAATGATTTTAGTTACGAATAATGATTATAAATGACTAAAATTTTATAAGTTATTAATAACCATTATTAATGACCGAAATTGATTTCGGTCATAAATACTCATTACTGCAGACTAAAATTTTTTTTGGTTGCGAATAACCATTACTGAAGACTACAATTTTTTTCGGTTACGAATAACCATTACAGATGACGCAAAATTTTTTTGGTTACGGATAACCGTTATCGACGGCAAGAATTCTTTTTTGGTTACGGGTGACGAATATCCATGGGTAAGAGTTTCGTTTTGGTTACGAGTAACCAATACGATGCGCGGAAGTTTCATTTTCGTTACGGGTAACCAATATCGATGTCAGATTTTTTTTTTTGGTTACTTGACCTGTTATCAAATTCTATTACAATACATTAATGCTATTAATATTATTATAATAATTAGTATCTGTCAACCGATTCAGTAATGATTACTAAGTCCTGAATAATCAGCCATTCCTCTTCTGATAATAATAAAGGTTTCTTTAAATTTTCTTGGCAAAAGTCTTTATGTTCTAATAGACGCTGTAACATGTCAAATCTTGAGTTCCAGCGAGTTAGAACATCTATTCATTAGTTTTACAAATTAATTAAAACTAATCCTATTGGCTATCATTTTAAGATTGACAGCTAATCAATTAATAACGAGTGTTTAACGCCAAAGCAATTCAATTAATGACAGTTAATCAATTAAACAAAGTCCATCTGCATTGCTTTGACTTCACAACATAGCAGTTTGAATTCCGCGCGAGTTGGTATCGATATTGGTTACTCGTAATCAGAATGAAACTCGCGGGCATCGTATTGGTTACTCGTAACCAAAACGAAACTCTCACCCATGCATATTCGTCACCCGTAACCAAAAAAGAATTGTCGCCGTCGATAACGGTTATCCGTAACCAAAAAAAATTTCCGTCATCTGTAATGGTTATTCGTAACTGAAAAAAATTGTAGTCTTCAGTAATGGTTATTCGCAACCAAAAAAAATTTTAGTCTGCAGTAATGATTATTTATGACCGAAAACAATTTCGGTCATTAATAATGGTTATTAATAACCAATCAAATTTTAGTCATTTATAACCGTTATTCATAAACAGAAAAGTTAAAAATTTCCATTTTTTAATCACATCATTTTTTCAAAAATTTCTTGAACATTGAATGATAAGTCCCTTTCGTTACAATAAAAATCAACTTTTTATCAATGACTTTTTCCAACAAAATTTTAAAAATGACGGTTATTTTTTGTCTCTGGTATTTTTATCGACCCTGACGGTAACTTGGCCAAATTCACTACAATGTACCATAAACGCCACCGAGGGAGAATCAGTGAACTATTCTTACGTCGGATGCGTGCAAATCGTAACAGTCGTTTTTCGCCTTCCAGAAGTGATAGATTGTGAAAAACCGAATTTCTGTGATCTTGTGCTACTTCAAGACAGTCGGGTAGAGTGTTTGCAAATGGGAAAAAGCGAATGAAATGAATTAACAATTATCAATATATGCATATTCGGTACTCGCATAAAACTTCTAAAAATAAATATTTTCCTTTATTTCTGATGGTATAATTGCTTTCGCAACAATAATTATTTGTAAAAAAGAAATGATTGTGTCATCTAAAAGAAAGGCGAAATAGTAGTAAAACATCACACGAGTTTTCCTGCACTTCATCTACGACTGTTCAATCTAATTGTAAGATGCCTGAAAGTGCTTCATACATTATACTTTAATGTTAGAAATATTAAACAGTACCGTAATTGGCAAGATACATGGCAAGAGAAACGGTAGCGCAAAAAGCACTATAAGTTCAGATTTAGGTATATTAAATTAAAATATTTAACAAATGTTTTTAAAATATTGGTAAGCAAATATTGATCATTGTCATGTAGTTAGGAACTAGAAAAAAATTAATGTAAAAAAATTATAGCCGAGGGGGATCGAACCTACAAAAAAGATTCCAGCCGTTCAGCAGCTATGTCTATGTCCGGCAGGAATGAAAATCTCGGCTCGAGCCGATTCATTTTGCTGATGGCCACGATTGTAACAGATGTGGCAATAGTGCGACAGAACTCTCAAATAATGTGATTTGGCAACTATGGCCTCCCACTCTCCTTTTATAATTCTGCCTAATGATGTTAGATGTCACATCGTGAGTTTATAATTCTGTATAATGAGTTTAGATGTCACCCCGTAAAATGTCGAAGCAGACGATTTTTCTGTTTTCACTAACGCCCGTTCTGTCGAATGGCGCTTAGATCGATTCGGAGTTGGCCCCCTTAATTGCGTCGCGGCGTCGAGCGGCCGGCGCCCTCCGGATTCGGCATCCTACACTCGGCCATCCTGTGGAATATCTGTCCTCAGATATTATATTCTCTGTTTATTCCTCCTCAGACAAACCGTCGCTCTGTTCTTCGATCCATGGTTTCATGAACTCCGCGGAGGTGGACGTCTGTTCTGGCCCTCCGTGTTCTCCGATTTTGTACACAAGATAACGATCATTTCGTAGAACTCTAGAGACTTTATACGGGCCTAAATATTTGTCGGCAAATTTCGACCTTGGTCCGTGTTGGGTTCTCTTTATCGCAACCAGCTCGTTCTCCTCGTATTTCCGTGCCTCTTTTCTGTGCTTATCATATGTGCGGCGATTTTCGCGTTGTATCTTTAAAATGTTTTCTTTTGCTTGGCGTCGCAATTCGTCTCGCCCCTCCTCGAACATAGCGACCAATTCTTTTTCCAGTAGGTCGCGTATCCCCGGATCGTCTTTTACTCTTGGATTCGTTCCGAATAGAAGTTTGAATGGTGTTGTCCCAATACCTCTATGGAATGTTGCATTCAAGTATTTTTGCGCAACGTCTAGCCACCGGTACCACTCGTCAGCTTTAGGTGCCGATAATTTTGTAAGGAGTGGAATCAAAGTCTGATTCACGCGTTCCACTTGTCCATTCCCTCTTGGCATACCCGTCGTTATCAGGCTGTGCTGTATCGATTCTACCTCGCAATAATCCTTGAATTCGCGGGAAGTAAATGCTGTGCCACGATCTGAAATTATTTTTCGTGGATTCCCGAAAATCGACGATTCCCTTTTTAACCGGTCGAGGACTTCGGAAGTAGCTGTGGTTTTTGTGGCGTACAGCCACACGAACTTGGAAAAGGCATCGACCACCACAAGGATATGTTTGTAACTTTTCCTTGTCGAAGCAAGCGGTCCGAGGTGATCGATATGATATACGTCCAGCGGAATATCACCTTTTTCAATGCTATGCAGAAATCCGTCTCTTTTTCCTTGCTTCCTCTCCACTAATATACACTGGACGCAACTTCGTACTACCTTCTCTACTCTAGATTTCAAACACGCGAACCAATATTCTTTTCGCACTAACGTCTCTGTTTTTGCACTGCTGAAATGTCCGTTTTCGTGTACTTTTTGTATAATCTGAGACTGCATACTGCGCGGCACTATTAATTTCAGGTCTGCGTCAATTTCTTTAAACAGAAGTTCATTTCTTATCACGTACCCACTCAATTGTTTCTCTTTCATTACATCAAAGATGGGTTTCAAAATCTCATCATCACTCTGAGCTCGTCTTATACGCGCAATCACACTGTCCTCACGCTCATTCGTTAACATGCATTCTGGTAGCGGATTACGACTTAATTCGTCTACATGTCTTAGGCTATTTCCCGTTCGATGCTCTATAGTATAGTTATATTCCTCTAAATAAAGTGCCCATCTCGCGACTCGAACACACAGGTCCTTCTTACGCTTTGTTAGTGTGAGTGCTTGACAGTCCGTTACGATTTTAAAACATATACCTAACAGGTAGACTCTAAACTTTCGCAATGCTTTCACTATCGCAAGGACTTCAAGTTCGTAGCTAATATACCTCGATTCCGCCGGTGTGGTTTTACCGCTCGCAAAGTATATCGGATAAAACTTGCCATTATTGCTATCCCGTTGTAATAAAATTGCGCCGTAGCCGTGCATTGATGCATCTGTGTGTAATTCTGTTTCTGCCGCAAATTGGTACAGTCTTACAACTGGGCTGTTACTTAGTATAGTTTTCAATTTTACGAATGCTAATTTTTCTTTTTCTCCGAACTGAAATTTAGTATCAAGTTTCAATAAGTCTGCTAGCGGTCGTGCTATGATGGAATAATTATGAATAAATTTTCTGAAATATCCAGTTAATCCTAAGAAGCTTTGATTTTGTTTATAATTACGCGGCTGAGGAAATTTCATTACTGCCCCCGTCTTTTTTTCCGATGGATGAATACTGTTCTCGATTACGTGTCCCAGGAATTCTATCTCTTTTCGTAGAAAATTACATTTCTTCCAGTTGATTTGTAATGCAAATTGTTCGGCTGTACGTAAAACTACCTCTAAATTTTCCAAGCCGGTTTCATAATCCTTCGAGCGAACAATGAAATCGTCTAAAGACATTGATAAAATGCCTCGATTAACCAATTCTTTGAAGACGGTATTTATGAATTTCTGGAATACCGCGGGCGAATTGCAAAGTCCGAAAGGAACGTATAAAAACTCGTATTGCCCGTCTGGCACTATGAAGGCGGTATACTTTACGCTCTCCTTTTCTATCGGTACATGAAAAAATCCGTTTTTTTAAATCTAGAGTGCTAAAAACGCTTGAATCCTGCAATGTGTCTATTTGGTCTTCAATAAGTGGTAACGGATATCGTTCTTTTACCACTTTCGTGTTTAATTTTCGGTAATCTATACAGAGTCTAGTTGAACCGTCCTTTTTTTTAGTGAGCACTACCGGGCTCCCATAATCAGAAATCGAAGGTTGGATGATACCGTCGTTCAACCAATTGTTAATTTGTTTGTTGACTTCTATTTTCTCGAAAGGTGATAAACGCCTAGCTCTTTGGAAAACCGGCTCTTCGTCTTTGAGCACTATGGACATTTTTACGCCCGATTCTATCGTCTTGATTGGGTTATAGTTCTGTATTAAATTCTGAATGATGCTTCGATGCTCGGCGTTCGGGATATGCGCTACGTCGATTTCTTTCGCTTCGTCTACGCAATCTATTTTATAAATTTCTCGTACGTTATCATTTATAGGTTTCTTCTCATTGACGCGGCGGACGGAGATTTTACCTCCTGTCATGTTTACTTCCACGGTTTTCAAAAAATCCACGCCTATCAACAACTCGTTCGACATTAACGTGTCTGATATTACGCATATATTAATAGGATATTCGTCGCCATCGATCTCTATACGTGTTTTGAACTCTCCTAACGTCTCATTCTCCCGAGACCCGACTCCGCGAAATTTAATCCCCTTCCGCAACAATGCCGGGGTGCCTAATTTAATATATCGATCGACGCGCATTAAGGACAAATCGCTCCCGGTGTCGATCAAAGCAATTACATTCTGACTATTAATCCGGACGTCTTTATTGCATTTTTCATAAATATATCCCGAAACATTGCACGCGTCTTTTATATTGTCTTTCTTTGGGCACCTCGCCGCAATATGCCCGAATTCCTGACATCGAAAACACCGCGCGCCGCGGCCTCTCAGCGGGCAATCCGCGCTATAATGGTTTCCCATTCCGCAATTGTAACAACGCAAAGGAGTGTTTACTACTTCCCCTCTATTTTCCCGGATTCCCTCCTGTCTCTGGCACCTCGGTGGTCGGTTTCTCTCGTCTGGTTTCGGAAGCTGAAATCTTCTGTCTCCAGTCCTCGGTGGCTGGAAGTTCCTGTCATCGGTCTTCAATGATGTTCTCTCCTCGGTTCTCGTAAATGGGTTTATCGACGAGTATCTTCCACGTAGTGAGACTTTCTCAAACGCCTCCATAAGTGACCCTTTTGTATTTAAACGTTGAGCGTATGCCATATTTCTAAGTACGAGATCCGGAATCCCCTCGATTATATAATCCACGACTTCGGCGTCGCTCAATGAAAGTCGATTCGCTAATATGACTTTCTCGTGCATATACTGACTGAATGCTTCGTCCCTTTTCCAGGTGCTTGTTCAAATTGTTGCCTCATGATGATTCTACTTGGCTCATGGAAAAACATTTCCCTCAACCCTGTCAGAAGGTCATTGACGGGTATTGAGATGTTCTCAGGTTTTGAATGGAACCATTCAAATGCTTTGCCTCTCAATCGTGATGCAATTGCAAGTCTCATCGTGTCGTCCGACACGCGATACGTCGTGGTCAGTAGACGTATTTGTCTCTCCCATGTTTCGTATATTTCCCCACGCCCGTCAAAATAACTTAGCATATCCGCTAGTGCCGGTACAGTTAATCGCGGTATCGCGAGAGGCGTTTGTTGGGATGTAGCCGCGAATTCGGCATTACTGGAAATGTTTAACCCTTGCATACGTCTTAACATTTCGGCTTCTCGACGCGCGATCTCAAGTTCACGCCGATTTAACTCTATTTCCTTTCGCGAAAGGGCTAACTCTTGCTGCAACCGCACTTGCTCACTCGTTGCAGCGTCACCTCCGCCCCCGGCTGCTGAATCTTCTGCCTGTACGGTGGCCCCCTTGTCTTTCATCCAACCGCCGTATGGGTCAGCTTCCATCAATCTATGAAGCAATTCTGCCTTTACGCCAGCAGTATTCAATCCCTGCGCTTTCAATTTTTCCTTCAGTTCCGCGACGGAAAACTCAGTCGCTGACATTTTCTCAATGTTCTCAATTCACACTAATTCACAACACGTCGTTCACCTCAACCCACTGTAACTCTGTCAATGTTCACTTCGTTTCTTAATCGCAGTTTTCACTTTGTCTCCTTTCACTCTAAACTTAATGACTATCCCGGACGAGCCCCCAATTTTGTGGGAAATTGAGGGAACAAGTAAAATTCTGTTATAATAATATATTTCTTTGATACACGTTTTTCGACGCTTCGGCCACTACTGATCTGAAGGTTTGTTAGCAGCTGCTCTTTCTTTACTCACACACTCGCACATTCACATACGCATTAAAACATCGGGCCGCTCGCTACGCCCTGCATTAATTGCGTCGCGGCGTTGAGCAGCCCGCGCCCCGCGGATTCGGCATCCTACAGTATTGACATTGCTGGGCATTTTGATCTTTGGTGTTTCTCACCCAGGATAGGCGCGTGATGAGACCTCACGTGAGGCTCTAATAAACGAAAGTTTATTAAATTGCGCTACATTCAAGCATTTGTTCATACTACCCAACTCCCACGGCAGCCACAGCACCTGGCACGGTCATTCTCCTCGATGGTTTATACCTGGACGTCATACGATTGAATCTACGCCAGTTCATCCATGAGCCCCACAGCACACGAGTAGTTAGACTCCTCATCTGGGACTTAGTAAGGCCCAGATGACGGAGCTCCCTTTCACTCTGGGGACTCCAAACTCCTCGCCAATTGATCGTTATGGCTGTATAGGCGACATTCTCTTGTGTCACTCCAGCATGGGTTGCAACAAGCTGTCTTAAATCGGAGATTGTCTCATACTTTGCGACCTTCCGACCATGTGCCAGATCCAATGCCTGTTCGCTGGACACCACCTGCGCGTCTACGACGACCGCTACTCCTTCCCTCGCGATCGTGAGGTCTGGTCTCCGGAGCCCCACGGACGTGGAGAACCCAAGTTCCTCATCCACTGTCCATCCCTTTTGCCTAAGAAATTCAGCGGCTCGACGACACACATCGTTGTGTCGCAGGATCCGCCCACCGTGCGTTCGGAAGCATCGCTGAACGCAGTGCGACGGGGTTTCCTTTTCAGGGCACCCCGCGCGACAGCGAACATCGGGCCCCTCGCGCCCGCGGGAGACCCTCACTCGAGACGGTAGACAGTTGGCGCGCACGTGGTGGTAGTGCACGTAGTCAGCCCCTGGAATGGCGGAAGAACCCTCCGCCACCCAGTGCGTGCTCAGGGAACTAGCAGCGGACTCACGCAGCCCACTGCCGTCACAAGAGCCGTGCAACGCGGCAGCACAACTCCGTCTGAGTGCGGCGGTAGTGGAGACCCTCTCACCTCGGAAGAGCATCTGTGATTCACACCAGACGAGCTGGCGTGCAACATAAGTTGACTCAGCAGATGCCCTTGCCGGGGGGAAGGAACTTCTACATAACCGCTGGAGACGCTGATATTTCATTATTGGGATCATGTTCTTAAAAAGGGGTAGTCCGAGACCTCCCTCGCGTATAGGCGCATGGAAGTATCCAGAAGGGACATCGTGGGGCAATCGCAGCCATGTACGCGCCCTGTCGCGCACACGGACGTCTACCGCCTTCAGAGTCCTGGCGCTCACATTTCCCACTACCCAACGGTGGAAAAACCGTGGGAGTAGACAATCCCGGAGCAACAGCAACCTTTGTTGGGGTTTGAGCGGTGCCCGGGAGAGGCGAGCCAACGCAGGCTCCAAAGGGACAGACTCTACGTGTTCCCTAGTACCCTCATATTCCGTTCCCAAGTACTTCCAGACGTCGGTCGTAGACCTTTGCGGTAGGGTTACCCCATCGAGATGGAATGATGGGGTAGTAACCACCCTAGATTTCTTGTCGCGTCCAGAAGGTACAAGGGACAGAATTCCGGTTTTCTTAACATTGATTTCCAGCCCAGATCGTTTGAAGGCGCTAGCAAGCCGATTCAAATTCTCCTGCAAACCCATAGGTGTTTTAGCTAGGAGGACAATGTCGTCAGCATAGGCGAGTGCGTCGATCTTCACGCCTCCTAATTCGAAGCCAACGTCGTTTGAGAGAGCTTCCATTGCTCGATCCACTACCAGATTGAACAACAGAGGCGATAGAGGATCTCCCTGCCGTACACCACGACCTAAACGAATAGGCATTCCATAATCCCCTTGGGGTGACTGCAAGATCGTCGTTGCGTCGCTGTAGACTGACCTCACATACTCGAGGAAGGTGAGTGGAAGACCCACCTCCTCGGCTGCTCTGAGAATGGCCCTGTGTGAAACTGTATCAAAGGCTTTTGACAAGTCCACACAGGCGACATGCACTGGTCGGCTCATCTTGCGGGCTTCCCTCATCACCGTCGTGAGAATCGTGATATTCTCGCACACACCATCGACGGGACAGAAGCCGCGCTGGCGCTCATTCCAGATGTTAAGCCGGGCCAGTCTACCAGCTAAAATTTTATGGAACTGCCTTATCGTGACGGAACCTACACTCAGGGGACGATAGTCGGCAGGTGAAGGCCTGTCCGGCATTCCAGCCTTCCTGAGGAAGACCGTCCTGGTCGAGGACATACGCGCAGGTACCTCTCCTGCAAGAAGGAGCAGGTTGTAAAGCAGTGCTCTCACCACGGAGGGAACTGAGTTCCACAATCGTGGGGACACGCCATTCAATCCTGGTGCTGAACCAGCCCTTACGGCGTGCTTCTCAACGTCTTTCGACGTGATCGGCCACCATAGGGAAGACAACTCAGGTGGAGGAGAACAGTCCTCATCACCTGCGCTCTGGCCGATGCCTTCGAGGTGTATACCCCGGGCAGTCGGACCACTGGTCCCTGTGTGCCTCATGCTGGACGGACATCTGGAGAGACCCGTCATGTCTCCATCGGCGGGACTGGCCTGCTCGATAAGCGGACGCCAGTAGCGTTCGAATTCGACAAAAGACGGGCGATTCCCTTCGACGTCTCCTTCCAGTATCTTACTGAGACAAGCGCGCAAGTTCTTTCTAAAAAGAGTGTGCAACTCGGCATACTCTTTTCTGCGCCTCTCCTCCCTACTCTCTCTTTTCATATGAGGACGACGCTGCTTCCGTCGGGGGTTATGATGAGGTCGCCTCCTCTCTCCTTCGGGAAACACATCACCTAGCCACCCACAGATAGCATCGGTAACTGTATTACCCTCTAGAGCTGACTGTGCTATTTCGCGCAGCCGACCAGCCTGAAAGCTTTCGAAACGCGCCGTTCGCTCGATGAGCTCTCGGATCGCGTCTCTCAGCATCTCCAGATCTTGCGGAGGATCAGGACTGGGAGGAAGAACGCACACAGTGGGCGAACCGATGGTCGAGGGAGCCGTTCTTCGTGCTCCCGTGCCGTCCTCGACATCACCCGGAGAACCCGGGCTAGCCTGCTGGCAGAAACTGCGGACCAAATCCCGGTAAGCGGCCTGCCGCCGCTTTCCTTTGATGGCCTCGACAGTTCTATGGGGGAACTGGTCATGAAGATGTTGGTTCATGAACCTAATCCCCCCGGCTAAGGTTGCTGTTGCCTCAGCCCGAGCCATCAGTCGCTCCTCCTCATCACACCAACGGGCTTTCACCCGTTCGACGTTGACGGCGTCGTTGGCTTCAACACGGTGTGCTTTAGATATATGCACACCTCGTCCTATGCTAGTCGAGAATCCCCTACCGCAGTGCTCACAGATGAATCGACCGGGTACAGCGGAACCTGCACCGCTTAAATCTTCCCGTGATTGGGGACCTGCTTGGGCCGAGATAGTATCACTACCGTGGGCGGGTGTCTCTCTCTCTCTCGCATGCACTCGTAAATTTATATCTGCTAATTCCAAATCTCCCATTTTCCGTCTTTTAGCCCTGTTTGGTGAACATTTTGCGAAGACATCTTCTGACCTCTGAGACGAAACAGAACTCGCTCTGCTATGACCTTTGCTATGTAGCTCAGGTAACATCTCTATTTCGACAAAGCATTCTCCTACCGCTTCTCCCCTATCCCTCCCCGTTTGTGTTTTTGTTTTAATAGAATCCATTTCTTGGTCCCACGAGTGGGGTCGGAAAGGGTGGTCCGCCGGTGCAGAGCCGCCTTACCCCGGTAAGGCTAAATACAACCGGGAGTCGCCATATTCCCGGAGGTTGGCCGCTAACGGCCGGTGCACCCACCGACCACGCTCCGGCGCAATGTCCGGAACGCACCCCTTCGGCGCGCGCCATACCTTAGGGTGAGGGATTTTTTATAGAGGTTGTCATCCTCGCGGTCCGGCCGGTTAAGGCAAGACCCCCGTTCCAGCGAAACATGACCACTGGTTTACGGTATGCTAGGAGCTCGGGTACCTTGGGCCCGCTAAAACCCATACTGTGCCCGTCCCTGACTCGACCGGAGTCGAACCAGGAACAGACACAGCCCCTGAGGGGAGTAGATAGGGACATCATTTTCATTTTATTAGCTAATGTTTTGCAGCTCGAGCGTTAGTTCATTGCCGCCTTGTTCGTAAATGTTTAATTATTCTTATTTTAATTATTTATTCTGGGTGATATCAATTTATTTGGTGTAATTTATCTATTAACATTATTTTTCATGTTTACTTTTAATATTACAAATATTTTAACTTTAGCTTTTTTAACTTAAAATTTAAGTTTAGGTTTAATATTATACATCAGTTTTGTAAAGTTTTATTTTATTTTATTTTATTATTTTAATTGTTTTCTTTGTTTCAGGTTCTAAGGGATCACTTGGCCGCCAGAAGAAGTTCCGGCGTTGTCCATCCCTGCCATCGTGGAGGCGGATCCGCTACTCTTTAGGTATACTATTCTATATCTTCTTCTTTCAAAAACTTTAGTGGCAAATTCAGAAAACTTTTCAAATTTAATCTTGGTATTTATTAAACTACTCTTTTGATTATTTGTGTTAAATATTTCAGGGTATCTAAACTCCTCATAATTCGGACATCTATAGAGTATGTGGTCAATATTTTCTTCCTCTTCTCTATCACAAATTAAACAATTTTTGTTGTCAGTACTTTTCCTTTTATAAAGAGTGCTATTGATCGGGCCGTATCCAGTAATTAAATATACACAGAATCTATTTGGATTGAACCAATTATTCTCTAATTTAAATTTAACATCAGAAATAAAATTATATGTACATCTTCCTCTTTCTTCATCTCGCCATCTCTCTTGCCACTTATTATATAGTATTACTTCTATTCTTTTCTTTTCTTCTTTTATTCTTTTATGTTCATCCGCTAACTGCAGGTTTTCTTTTTCTATATATACATATGCCTTCCATCTTACTGTTTTATTTTTTCTTATTTTATTTACCAAAGCCTGTTTGAATATTGAGAGATCAATGGGGAGGACCCCAGCTATAACCTGCATAGCAACTGTTGATGTGGTTCTACAGGCCTTAGTTCTTAACAATAAAATGGACCTCTGAGTAGCAGATAGTTGTCTATTTACATGAGTTTTTTGTGTTTCATTAAACCACAAACCTGAACCATAAGTCACAATCGGAAGAAAAACTGCAGAATACAAGATATTTATAATGTTATGTTTGATACCCCATGTGTCGCGTGAGACTCGCCTAAGGGCCATAGTTAGATTAATAATTTTACCTCTAATATACTTTGAATGTTCAATAAAATTTAGTTTATTATCAACAATTATTCCCAAATATTTTATTTTTTCAGCGTAATTTATCTTTTTATTATATATCTTGACAATAGGTAGCCTTTCTTTATTAAGTTTTCCTTTAACTAGCATTGCCAAAGTTTTATCAACAGAAATTATTAGTTTATGATTTTGACACCAATTATTTAAAATTTTAATAGCTTTTAGAGAAATTGTTTCTAAATTTGATCTTGAATTATCTTTAATTAGAATAGCTAAATCATCAGCATAAGCTATGACTTCAGCATCTTCACTTATGATTTCGTTTTGAAATGATTCCAAAAATACGTCCAAACACCAGCCCCACGCCATGGGACCAATTATTGAGCCCTGCGGGCATCCTTTCTGCATGTTTCTCTCAATTTTCTCAAATTTTGAGTTAACAAAAACCTTTCTATTGCAAAAATAACTTTTGATCAATTTTTTTAGGGTTGAGCTGGTTTCTGCTTTTATTAATCTTGAAATTATCGTAGGCCACCATAGGCCATCGAAGGCGGCTTCAATATCCACAAAAATGGCTAAGGCATATTTTTTAGGTGTACTTTTTATACCCAATTTAAGAGCAACCAGCGCATCCTCAGTTGATTTTCTGGGTCTAAATCCAAATTGCATGCGATTTTCTAAGCCTAGGGAACTATAATAAATCTGTATTCTATTTACAAGGATTCGTTCGAAAATCTTTCCCACTACTGACAATAGTGCTATTGGTCTATAAGAGCTTAACAATGATTTGTCCCTAGTCGGATCTTTTAATATTATTTTTAATTTTGTAATCTCCCATTTTTTGGGGAAAATTCCGTTACGTAAAGAATTATTGTAAAGATTGTATAAGATATTATTATCAATGTAAATAGTTGTAAAATTAACTCAGCCTGGAAACAATCAAATCCAGGAGCCTTTCGTTTTTAAAATTTTTTTAATAGATATTAGAATTTCATCATATGTTATGTCGGGCTCTACGTTACAATTAGTATACAGGTTATTACTTATTTTTAGAGCTTTTTGTTCATCAGTATCATTCTCCATCTCGTCTGTAGGAAGACATTTATCCAATAGTTTAGCAATTGTTTCTCGCCAGCTCATAGTTAAGGCTCCCGAAGGTAGTCTTATTGAACTAAGGAATTGATCTTTATTAATCTTATTTCGTATTATTTTGTAGACAATACTCCATGGGTCTCTGTTTTCTTCATTCGTTACAAAATTTTTCCAGGAGTTCTTCTTGGCTTTCTTAATAGAGGCTACATATCTGTTTCTAGCTATTTCAAATTTAAATTCATATTCAGCAATTAGTCATTAAAATTTAGTTTTGTTAGCTCTTACTAGTTGTTTTTTAAATTTATTTACATCGGTTCTATGTTTTTTTAATTTGTTTGACCACCAGGGAATTGAATTTTCTTTCGTATTTTTTCTCGGGATGTTTTTATTGCAACACCAAGTCAATATAATTGTACTGCTTTTTCTGGTTTATATTCTTTTAATTTTGTATTAGTTTCATCATTAAATTTTTCCTTAAGGGCCCCGACTCCTTTGGGGCCAACTCCGAATCGATCTAAGCGCCATTCGACAGAACGGGCGTTAGTGAAAACAGAAAAATCTACTGCATCGACATTTGACGGGGTGACATCTAATGTCATTATACAGAATTATAAACTCATGGTGTGACATCTAACGTCATTAGGCAAAATTATAAATGGAGAGTGGGAGGCCATAGTTGTCAAATCACATGCTTTGAGTATTTTGTCGCGCTGTTGCCACATTTGTTACAATTATGACCATCAGCTAAGCCAAGCTAAACGAATCGGCTCGAGTCGAGTATTTCATTCTGCCCTGCCGAGCATAGAAAAGGACAGCGCGAGAGAAAGAGAAGGAGTATAAAGAATGAAACAGTACAATGTGCACCCATAATATGTAGTGCGAATAAAAGAGGAGATTCAAGGGTCATGTTGAACAAAACAGATTGATAAAACAATATTAATCTGTGGAACAATAAAACGTTTTATTCACATTTTAGATTCATTTCATATAAAACCATATATAATTTTATTTATTTGTATTAAAATAATTTGTAACGTGTGAGAGAAGATTGCTGTTTGACATCATAGGCACATCAGACGTACATAACTCCCTTTCGGAACTGTAATAAATTAAATAATGTAAATATATATAGTTGTTCTGGTATAAGCGGATATAAATGTGTTCATTCGTGTGTTTTTAATATTATAATGTCATATAAGTATATTTAAAAGCAGTAAAACATTACCTGAAATATTGTACGTGGTGCTTTCTCATTTCAAAGTGCAGCAGTAATCGGCAGCACATTAGCACTCCATTTGTCCTTTTCGAATATATCTGTATATATGTATATATTTTTTTTTTTTTTTTTTTTTTTCTGGAGGAGAGGAAAATGCTGTTACGCATACCTACCGAGGCAACCCGTTGGGTTATGTGAGACTCGCCAAATGTGGCCATACTCACTAAAAACCTCTCCTCGAGAACCCTGTAACAAATTTTTTAAATAAAACAAGAAGAATGGTTTGAATAAGTCAATATATTTTCCAGTTTGTTCAATACTTAGATTTTTCAATTGAAGGCCTCATGTGAAGGAATGATGTGTATGGCGGTTAAAATCGTATTCCGCGGCGTCGAGCGACTCGCGGTTCGTCCGATCTCGCGAGTGAAATTCCTATTCCTTGTAATTGTCAACCACTGACAGAGTCAGTGGTGCAGCACTTTACAGTGCAGATCGACGCCGGCCAGTAGCACTATTTGTACTACTGTATTCCAAAGACCCTCGTTGTTTCTTGGAGCTGGTTGATTTGGGATCCGTATTCCTTTTTCGCTTTTCGGTGTTTGCTCTCTCCTCTGTTATAAATGGAGGCTCTCGAATGGGCATACTCCTATTGTACCGGCTATCTATCAATTCCGGTAACATGCAGTGTACATAAAATTGAATTAACTTTGGCTCCATATTGTTTAGCCAAAAGTTATCGTCTTTCTCTATTTTAAGGTACTTCAACCCTTTACGAGTCCAGATACAAAACAAGCAGTATTTTCTACCTGTTATGTGTAACTGCCCTTGTATCTGGTAATAATAATAATGGTTTGGTTTCATTCTGTTTCCTGCTGGATCTTCAAATATACGGCGAATAACTTGAACCGTTTTGATTGCCTCCTCCGGCAGTAAATTCTCTGCCGTTTTCGGGCATTTAATTTCTACAATGCCCTCTTCGTCTATTATTCCATCTGGAGAAGCCCCTAAGAATGGGTTTGAAGGATCGATAAATAAGCCACATTCTTTAATATTGACACCAATGAGCTTGCTTAATTCTTCACGGGCCAAATTTTCACATTCTTGGCCGTATATTACTGATGGTGCGTTAATTATCCTTGGATAAACAAATGATTTTACTGCATTTGCACATAACGTATCAATGCGACGACGGCATACTCGTCCAAAATTCGAGGCCGTCAAAAGTTTCGATTTAAAATTTAACCATCTTGGATTTGTCGCTTGACCGATGGTTTCTTTCTCAATGGCATCTCTACTATTTTTCCAATTGTTCAACATTTCCATATGTTTGGTCTTCTCCAATTCATAAATGGTTTCTGGCATATCTGGCTTTTGGGCGTTTGGTCCGTAATTGGAATCCTTTTCCAAACGGAATTGTTTCCGCACGTGTTTCGCAATCCTTTTTGCCTTCAGCTTTTCAGCGGACTGCTGATTTTCTTTCTTTCTTCTGGTTTCCATTTTGCACAAAAGAACGGGCTGCTTCTTGTTCATCGCTGTATTCAATCGTGACAACACTTGTTTTGTATTGTACTGCAGAACAGCAGCAGCACATCTTCCCGTGTAGGATCCCCTCTCGCTCAAATTCACTCTTTTTCCACCTATGTATTTGGCGATGATTCCGTTGAAACTTTCTACGCTGTTATTATTACTGTTGTACAGCAAACTCTCGGCATGCGCCAACAATGGTCGAAGTATGTCTTTAATTTGTCCATACACTCCCATATTCGTCAGTTTTGGAACAATGTTCTCTTCATCCTTCTTGTTGCTTCCGTCGCAGAAATATTGAAGTTTTGAACAATCTGCGTGTTCACCAAAAACGTGAACTAGGGATGTTGTGTATGTCGGCATACAAATTCTTAATCTTTTCAGCGATAGTCACATTCTGACTATATCTGTATTCTGCGGCTTTCAGTATGTCCGCGCGCATTCGCCGAATGCTAGTTTCAACGATTTTCCTCAACGGGCCAGGTGTTGTCTTCTTCACAATTTCCTTCATTTTTCTACAAAAATTTCTTAGCAAATGGTTTGTGCATTCTATTTTATTAACCCGAATCTGCGTACGGTATGGGTCAGCATCTATAATTTTCTTATATACACTGCTGTCCCCATCAGCAATCAACGTTGAGTAGACGAGACCACGTTTTTCGACGCTGGACTTGAATCCTTCAACTATTGCGTCACTTTCCATCGCCGTTGATGCTTGATGCGTGCCCCAGTTTTTGAAGCACGTGTGGTTTCGGGGCTCTTCTTTCTTTTTTGCAGCACACCGACAAATCCTGCAAACTTTGTTCCGAACGCCAGTAAATAAAACTTTCTTGGTATGGTAACCAATAATTACGCCGATTCCAGACGCGGAATCGTACGTTCCAGTCCGGTAGGATCGTTTCATCCAGCTTCCGTCGGCCACAACGGGGATATGGGGTAGTCCAAGTCCTTGAACAATATCGCCTCTTGCTATGGCCAAACTTTTCTCTTCCTCTGCCGCTGCTATCATTTCTTCCTCTGCAGCAAGAATTAGGCACTTCACGATTTCATCGTGGTGCTTCCGAAATTCTTTTCTCGACATGGAGGGTATGTCCATTGCTGTAAGGAACTCTTCCATTTGGGCATAACTGCCTCCATTCAAAATTGATCCAGCAACGGCACTCTGATTGATTTCCATTTTATTGCTATTGTCAGGTTCACTGTGGATTTCACCTTTATATCGGCACATGTCGCATATTACGCTGAGGGTGGTCCTCAGGCCCGAACGTTTTATGTCGGTTATTTTCAGGTGTCCAATTCCACAGTCTTCCCTGTTTTTAGCATGGTCACCTACTTTTTTAAATTCGGCGAAGATGTGCTGCATGTCCACGATACTTAGGCCACTTGCTACATAGGATTCTTCTTCAGGCTTGTTCATTAATGTTTTTTCTATGATCAATTCTTCATTTTCAAAGGCTGCAGTTTGTACATTTGAGCCGTCTTCTATATTGTCTGTTTGTTGAATTTCATACGACAATTCTTCTGTCGTCGTTCGTGTTTCTTCATCCAATGGCAAGTCAATAATTTCCTCGGGAGTGTGTCGTTGTTCTGCCGATGTTGACGGATCCGAAGTACAATTCTGGAGAGCTAAGCGCTGTTTCCTTTCGCGGTATGCTTTCTTTCTCGAGTATCTATGCATACTCAATGTTAACTTTGGGCGACGCCTTCTGTTTTCGATGATACATTCCTGCATTTCACTTCACTTCACTTCACTTCACTTCACTTCACTTCACTTCACTTCACTTCACGTCACTATTCACTACTTAACTATATTTTAACTAAAAACTATGCAACTCAAAATTTAAATGCAAAGGACACAAAAATTGCAATCTAACGCTAAAAAAGTTTCTATGTTCACTCTCGTGTACCTTTGCACCAACTGAATGCAGGTGGGCGAAAGAAAAACCTATTGATTCGCGAAAACTCTGGCTCTTCTTAGCATCTGGTCACCTCATGTTTAACAAGTCCAGGAATGGCTTCTGTCCAATACTGCTCTCCCCCGCGAGCGGGAAATTAGCGAAAATTGTGTCCAAATTATGTCGTGTTTAGTCTCATTTTAAGCATAAAAACGTCCGCAATAACGTAGTAAATTTTTTAGGATAACATGAACAAGTATGAAAAAGTTTCATTTTTGCACTAGTGTTGTCTCATGGATACGAATACATTTAATCTTTTACCGGCGCCCAACCTTTATTTCCTCTCTTTCTTTCACCCGCTGTCCCTTTCTGTGACCGTCGATGAAACTTTACTATTGCTCATTCTTTTGTTATGAAATTTTTGCCCATGCATTGGTGACATTATTCTGATGAAAATGAGTCCAAAGACGACATAATTTGGATCACATCTCATTATTTAACCCATTTGCATCCGTATGTGGAACTTTCCGCACATGGTGATCGTCCGATATCAGAGCCACTGCGACCGCGGCCTTACAAGGAAAGGTCGCGAACTGCCATGCTCCGGTTTTCATAAAACTTTAAAGACTTAGAGAACAGTCCGAAATATTAAATATATATTTTACTGTTATATAATATAAACTTTATACTGTTCCTGGTTTTGAAAAAATCTGAATTGCTTATTGAAGTGCCTACTTTAATGTATATCTGTTCCTTCAGTTAATGGTTCAAAGAATTAGATCGTGAAAATAGCAATTCGGAACAAAATACAAGAATGAACATTCGGTCCGATCATAAACGACCCAGGTTAGACGCGGGGGTTTGCTTCAGTTGAACGTCTACACACAGTGCTAAACACATGTTCAAATACGCTTCTTCGAGGATGCCCATTTATTGTAGCATGCTTTTATGTTTTTTATTGTTTTATTTGCTAAAACGTATTTTACGAAAGGCAATGAAGCATGCAGTTGACAATTCAGTCTAGGACTGAAGGCAAATTCGGTGGAATTTTCCGAGCCATATTTGTAGCTCGTCTAGAAGACCATGCAAGGACGTAATAATGGAATGCCACTTTCAATATCGAAATTATTACCCGCAATTGAATACAATAAAGAGACGCGTAATATGGTAGAAGCGATCAGATAGCTTCTTCCGCCAAAAACACAACCGCCGGCCGTTACAGAAATTTGCCTGACGCGGTGGTCAACGTGTTCCCACATGTTTATACGTTTGAAAACCTGGTGGTAAATTACAACTCGTTTTTGTAATATATGAAAAGTGAGAATTCAATTCGCGTGAGTGAATTCAACAAAGCTCTGACAACAATAAAATTGCAACATGTCGCTGGCGTCCAAGGTACGTATAATCAGCAAGTATAATATTCCATCATTAATATTATGTTATCTATACATAAATGTTGAGAGGTACAACGTGAATACAGAGGGTATTCTGTTCAATCGGATTTATGACACGGTCAAGCCAATGCTATTTTTGAGGAATATTTTTAACGCTTCAAACATCTGGCTGCCAGCCCTGAGATGGCACCGAATTACAATAAATGAACACTTTCCTTATAGCCCCACAATTAGTGACGCGACACATCACTATCCCTTTTTTCCCTCAATAGCAGCGACCCTGTCATAAAACTCTACAAGTCCGATCGGGCATACGAAGGCCCAACTGGGGGCCTCGTGTCAACCCTCCGGGATTTCACAATACCTCGCGGTCCACCCCCACGCAAGGCTATGCCGGTTCCCCTTCCAGAGACAAAACGCGCTAAGGGTGTAATGGAAGGGATGAAACGAGGTGTCGAAAACCACTGACCTACGCATTTTTATTCATTAGTGCATTACAAGTGAGACTTCAAGTAACACAATGTCACAAGTCTACGAGGATAAGAAAAAGGAAAGAAAGAGGGAGCAAAGTGGAGAAGAGCCAGAGAAAGAATGTGTGTCGGTGCGGCAAGTGAGTAAAAACGTTGACTTTTCTATATACTAAATGAGGGAGAATTAGATTTTCATGAATCGGAAATAAGATCTACAACGGTAGCCACTGAGTTTCCATGATTGCTTTTTGTTTTTTATGCTAAACATTCTTTATTACATTTCAGATGAAGAAATTCGTGCGGACAATGGTGTTTTACAATCGCAACAGAAAGGGCGATCGGCGCGTGAACAACCGCGGTGGTGATCGGTGTTGGGAAAGCCGATACGGAGATCGGCGTCGGGACAGCCGATACAGGGATCGGCGTTCGAACAGCCGAGACGGCGATCGCCGTTGGGACCGCCGACATCGAAATCGGCGTTCGAACAGCCGACATCGAAATCGGCGTTCGAATCGGCACGGTCATTCTCCTCGATGGTTTATACCTGGACGTGATACGATTGAATCTACGCCAGTTCATCCATGAGCCCCACAGCACACGAGTAGTTAGACTCCTCATCTGGGACTTAGTAAGGCCCAGATGACGGAGCTCCCTTTCACTCTGGGGACGGTATAGGCGACATTCTCTTGTGTCACTCCAGCATGGGTTACAACAAGCTGTCTTAAATCGGAGATTGTCTCATACTTTGCGACCTTCCGACCATGTGCCAGATCCAATGCCTGTTCGCTGGATACCACCTGCGCATCTACGACGACCGCTACTCCTTCCCTCGCGATCGTGAGGTCTGGTCTCCGGAGCCCCACGGACGTGGAGAACCCAAGTTCCTCATCCACTGTCCATCCCTTTTGCCTAAGAAATTCAGCGGCTCAACGACACACATCGTTGTATCGCAGGATCCGCCCACCGTGCGTTCGGAAGTATCGCTGAACGCAGTGCCCGTGGGGCGAGGCAGCAAGTGCTTTTTCCGGGAGGATCTTCTGCATGCGCAGCTTGTAGATCGCTCCCCAGGGGTTCCCGTTTTCTACTTCGCTCGCGAATTTTTGCCAGCTGGTCTTTTTCGCTTTGTACACTTCCGACGTGTAGAGTCGTCTAGCTTTTGTGTAGATTTTTCTGAATTCTGATTTGCGAATCGGGTCCTGTTCAGGCTGAAATATTTTTCGGGTTTTGTAGGTACTTTTCTTCATGGTGGTCAGTTTTGCGGTCCACCATGGTACGGATTGTGGGTGCGCGGTTTTTCTTTTCATTGAAGTGGCACAGGCACTTACCAACTTGCTTTAGTGTCATAATAATTTTATTTTCTTCTATTTTTGTTTCTGGTTCTATCTCTTTTAGTTTCAGGAACTAATTTAAACTAGAGTCACTCAGCCGTCAGGATTAACCCCAACGTTACCGTCCCTGCCCCGAGGAGGCGGACTCTCTACTTTCTGCTCTAGTTAAGATCATTTTTCTATGTTCGAAAAATTGCACAATAAAATTTTGAAATTTCTCAAACTTTTCTTCATTACTAACTAACTCTTCTTTATTGTTTTCAGCACTTCCAAGTTCCGGGTATCTGTACATCCGATATTCAACACATTCGTATATCATGTGGTGTACCGTCTCTTCCTGTGCTCCACACATCAGGCAGGTACTTTCTTCTATACATCCTCTTCTGCTCAACGAGCTATTTATCGGACCGTATCCCGTTAACATGTATACGCACAGTCGTCCAGGTCGAAACCACCAGTTGTCCCGAGCAAATATTACCTTCTTAATAAACCCATATGTTATACGTCCTCTTGTTTCCTCATTCCATCGATTTTGCCACATTAATATGATTTTATTCCTTACACTCTTTAATTCTTCTGCTATCGATCTTGTATATTCGTCCGTCTCTCTTTCTCGATATGTATACTCAATACACATAACTTCAGTGGACATATTTCTTCGGACCCTAACAATTATGGCCTGTTCAATCACTTCTAAATCCGGCGATATCGTTCCTGCTATGACTTGCAGGGCCACCGTCGAAACGGTTCGACATGCCTTGGTAGTTAATAATAGTAATGCCCTCTGTGTGGCCATTAAATGGCTTTTAACATGTGCGTTTTGCACTTGTTCGTACCACAATGAGGCACCGTACTTGATTATAGGAAGGGCGACCGCTTTATACATTATTTTCATTATACCGGTCTTTAAACCCCTTTTTTCGCGCGACACTCTCCTGATGGCCATTACAAATTATATAACTTTATTCCTAATGTAGGGAAAATCCCTACATGAATAGACACGGTGCGGTGGTTGCGTAGTGTCGGGGCCCTTGCCAGCCACGGCGTTATACGGTGCACCGTGGTGCCCGGTCCCCTCCGCTGCTCGCCAGAGCACATGGCCCCGGACCGATACGAAGGGAGACGTTAGTTGTACGTAGGAAGAAATATATGTAATCAGTCGTGTCCGAGCGTTCACGTAATAAAGTCATTTTTGTTTCACCTACACAACCTCGTTGTTTTTCACCTACAGCTTCAGAAGTGGGATCTGGGATCCATAGTACGTTGCCCAATTAAATTTTTTTTTTGTACGGTGTAGTTGAGTGAACGTACATAATTTTTCGTGTCGTTATAACAGTCACGGTCTCGTGTGGTTTCCGAAAGCTTTGTGCGGACTGGTATCGACGCGACTAGTTTGAATCGGACATATTCGACTCGCTGGAAGTTCGGACTCGTGTGACTGAACTTTGACATTTGTGGGGCGATCCTCTGATTAAATTGGCTTTGTGCATAATCAGGTGTGGAATCGTGCGTACGAAGTGTCGTGTGAATTGTGACGTTGGTCGAACCAAACTTTGCTAAACGTTTGTCGATAGCAATGGACGGAGACCGCGTGCCATTTTTGAATTCCTGCACGGTGCCGCTGTTACGAGCCGGGCTGTGCGGCAGCACGAGAGGCCGGCGAGGGGTATATTACCCAGGAATATGGTTATCAATTTGTTAGTTAAGGTGCGCGGACGAACCTGATGCGTAATCAGGGAGCCGCTAGGATTATTGAGAGCGAGGACGAACCCGGTGCGAAACCGGGGAGCCTCTAGGAGGGGGAGCAAGCGCGGACGAACCCGATGCGAAATCGGGGAGCCGCAGGAGGGTGAAACGTCGTGGACGAACCCGATGCGAAATCGGGGAGCTGCTAGGAGGTTGGTTTATTCACAGACGAACCTGGCGTTTGACCAGGGAGCTGTTCGGAGGTTGGTAGACTTACGGACGAACCCGATGCGAAATCGGGGAGCCGTAGGACACGGACGAACCCGGTGCGAAACCAGGGAGCCGTAGGAAGGGTTAGGTTTCGTGGACGAACCCGATGCGAAATCGAGGAGCCACTAGGTTGGAATATGTAGTTTGTTGTTTGGATAAAGATGTGCGAACGAACCTGATGTAATCAGGTAGTCGCGGGAAATGTTAGTTGCCTCGTAACTCTAAATTATTATTTGATACAACTCGAGCGGTAAAGTTGTATCGGTGGGAACGTTGTTACCAATATGCAAGGATTGCGGGGTAAAGATAGGTTTAACGAATCTACTCGATTTATAAGTGAACGTATAAAGTTATATTCTGAGTTTTCAATATAAATACAAATGTTACTGTCGCGATGAATTAATATAAAGTGTGTAAGTTACCTAAGTATTTGCACGGTGTTGACGCACTGGCGATGCGGGGACTTAGAGCCGCTATTAGAATATGCCGAAAGAACTTCAACCGGACAAGCGGATTCTAACGGGTTAATCTGTGATTCGAGAGGTGCGCTAAGCCCAATCTCACTGGATATAACTGATTCTATACAAGCGTGACACGACGTGACTCTACGCGTGACTATGTTACTCTGAACCCACGAGGGTAGAAACCAAAGGGTTTATATAGTCCCAAAATGCGCGAGGATGCACTGGAACTTTCCATATAAGGAAATATAGGAGTCTGCGTCAGGCCACGCCCGTCTTGGGTCATGATGCAGCTGACCGTGCTTGTACTAAGGTCCCCTTTATTTGTTTACATTAAACGGAAGAATTTTAGGGCGTTTTCCCTTCACAAATGCGAGCTCGAAAACGCGTTGAGAGCGACGTATGGAAAATATTCTTCATACGTAACACCGCAATTGAAAGAATTCGCGAAACGACTGGGCCTTCAAACAAGTGGTTCGAAGACCGAGCTGATTGCTAAGCTTGCCGTTGTCGATGATGCTTCGTGGGAAAACATGCCGTTGGCTACAAATCAGTCGGTTGGTCGGTCGGGAGTTGAAACTGCGCCCGGACCGAGGGGGTTGCCGTCGGAAGGTCGACGAGAACTCGATTTGCGTAACGAAGATTCTGCAGGGCACCACCGAAGTGTTGCCGTTGGTGAGTGCGATGCCGTGTGGGAATTGACACGTCGCGAAATAGAACTGTTGAAACGGGAGAAAGAATTACTCGAGCGGGAAGTGAGGTTTTTGCAGAGAAACGTCGACGCCGCCACCCCTACGACAAGTGTTGTGAGTCAAACGTCGACGATCGGGGTACGTGCGATCGCTGATCTTTTACCCGATTTCAGTGGCGAAAGTGACGCGTTCGAAAACTGGAAGACACAGCTTCAACTTCTTCGCGCAACCTATAATTTAGACGAGTCCGCGATGAAAGTGTTGTTCAGCTTGAGGGTGAAAGGAAAAGCTCAAGCGTGGTTCCACTCGCGGCCGTCGCATATACAACTTGATATGGCCGAGTTGCTAGCAAATATGGACCGTATGTTTAACCAGCGACCAAATAAATTGAAGTTACGTAAAGATTTTGAAAAACGCAAGTGGCAATCAAGTGAATCTTTTGCGGATTATTTCCACGAAAAGACAATTTTAGGAAATAAGGTGCCAATTAGTGATGACGAACTTGTCGATTATACTATTGACGGTATACCTGACACTCGATTACGTAACCAAGCTCGCTTGCAACGGTTCAAGACACCTGAAGAGATATTGGAAGGGTTCGAGAATTTGTCTCTCAGCCCGGAACTAAAAGGAGACGATTGCCGACGGGAGGAGAAGAAGGACAGTGCGAAGCCGTTTCGAAAAGGACCAGCGACGTCGACGACTAGGGCACGTTGCTACAATTGTGCCGAGACGGGTCATCTCTCGAATGCGTGTCCACGGCTGGCAGCACGGGAAAGAGGGTCGTGCTTCAGGTGCGGCAGTACACAACACCAGGTACGAGAATGTCCCAAGGAACCACCAAAGACTGCAGCCCTGGGAAACAACCCACGTAGTTGAGTCGGATTTGAAGATTCCTCCATATATGGTGTCGTTATCATACGCCGTGAAGGACGGAACGGGTAATGTTTGTACTTACAATGCTTTCGCGATGATAGACTCAGGGTCGCCTATTAGCTTAATTACGGAAGATTTTGTTCCTCTTCGCGCGCGAAAACCGTTTATTACTAGCAATAATACGTATTACGGTATAAATGGTTCGAAGCTAGATATTTTAGCGGTATTTTCCACCGATTGCATTGTAAACGAGGCTCCATTGAGTCTTGATTTTCATGTTGTACCCGAGGGAACAATGAATTGCGTCGCGTTGTTAGGGAGAGATTTTATGGCATCTCCTCACATTTCTTTATCTTTAAAAGAGACCGCAGTAGTTTCTAAGGCAAATTGTAATCCCGTCGACAAAAGCGAACAGGTCAACGCGCTTAATGAAATATTGCTTGTTGATTATAATGATATAGGAACGAGCGACGGTCAGAATTTGAATGTTAACCCACAAATTGGGCATAGTGTGTCGGAAAGACTCAGAAATTTATATATAGAGGAATGTTTGAATAGTACGCGCGCAAGTCAAGCCTCAAATGATGTGGAAATGGTTGTTAGTTTGAAACATGATCAGCCTATCAGTTTCCGACCGCGTAGATTAGCGTTTTCGGACAAAGAAAAACTGAAAACCATTCTGGATCAGTTATTGAGGGATAAAGTTATTCGACCGAGCAATTCGCCGTATGCGAGTCCGATTGTCCTCGTCCGTAAGAAGAATGGTGAGATACGATTGTGCGTTGATTATCGTGAAATAAATAGGGTTACTGTCAGGGACAACTTTCCAACTCCGCTTATTGATGATCATTTAGATCGACTGGGCGATAAGCGCTATTTTAGCTGTTTAGATTTGAAGAACGGCTTCCATCACGTGCGCGTCTCTGAGTCCTCTATAAAGTTCACGTCATTTGTCACCCCATTTGGACAATACGAGTATCTCAGGATGCCTTTCGGTTTGACAAACGCTCCAAGAGTATTTCAGCGTTTCGTGACCTCTATATTTTCCGAATTGATACGACGAAACAAAATATTGTTATACCTAGACGATATCCTTGTTGCTACGGAGGGTATCGAAGAACATTTTTGTATATTGCGAGAGATATTTGAGCTTGCGTCGCGTCACGAATTGCATTTTCGGCTGGACAACTGCTTGTTTTTTTTTCGAGGAGATAACGTATCTCGGATATTTGATTAGTAAAGACGGTATACGTCCTAATAAAGATACCGTACAAGCAGTTTTAAACTACCCCATGCCGCGGAATTCTAAAGAAGCTCATAGATTTGTCTGTTTGGCGAGCTATTTCCGACGCTTCGTCAAGGATTTCTCCAGTATTGCAAAACCTCTGTACGGTCTGGTAAAGAAGAATGCGGAATTTCGATTTGGTCCCGAAGAATTGTCTGCGTTTGAAACATTGAAAACCTGTTTAGCATCGCGACCGATTTTAGCGGTTTATTCGCCGAAACTCGCGACGGAGTTGCATTGCGACGCCAGTTCTAGTGGATTTGGTGCTATTTTAATGCAAAAGCAATTGGATGGTTTGATCAAACCAGTATTTTATTTTAGCAAACGGACTACCGAGGCAGAGTCTAAGTATCACAGCTTTGAGCTGGAATGTTTGGCTGCAGTGTACGCTGTTCAAAGGTTTCACATTTATTTGTTCGGTATACAATTTAAAGTTCTCACAGATTGCGATAGTTTCCGGTTGACACTCAGTAAGAGTAATATCAATCCTCGAATTTCGAGATGGGCTCTATTTTTACAGGCCTATGACTATGTTATTGAACATCGACCAGGGACGAAAATGTCTCACGTCGATGCACTCAGTAGATGGCACCGGGTGCTCATATTGGAGAGTAATGGGTTTGAACGAATCTTATCGGTAAAACAGGATAAAGACGAAGAAGTTGTAAAAATTCGAGAGCGGTTAGAGAACGAGGAGGATAAGTGCTTTGAACTGCGCGACGGGCTGGTCTACCGAAAGACAAAAGACCAAAAACTGTTGTTTTACGTACCGCAGTGTTTAGAAAGTAATATCATCCGTACTTGTCACGACGACATTGGACACGTGGGAATTGATAAAGTTGTGGATAACATAAGTCGCGTGTATTGGTTCCCAAAGCTTCGCGATAAGGTAAGAAAATATATTGCCAATTGCCTGAAGTGTATCGAATTCTCACCGACTAGCGGGAAGCGTGAGGGATATCTGCATAGTTTACCGAAGGGAAATATACCCTTTCAAACGATCCATGTCGATCATTATGGGCCGCTTGAAAAATCTGGGGGAGGGTTCAAGCACATTTTTTCAATTGTTGACGTGTTTACCAAATTTACTCGACTTTACGCCTGTAAATCTACCACCACTGACGAGGCGATCAAACATTTGTGCGAATACTTCCGATCATACAGCAAGCCAAAGCGTTTGGTAAGCGACCGCGGAACTTGCTTCACCTCTGCTAAATTTGTGTCTTTTATTGAAGAGTGGGCGATCGAGCATGTATTAGTCGCCGTAGGTACACCACGTGCAAATGGTCAAGTGGAGAGATTTAACCGGGTTATTACACCAATGTTGTCAAAATTAATTGAGTCACCAAATAAATGGTACTACGCCTTGACCTCCGTAGAATACGCTTTGAACAACACGTTGTGCCGATCTACGGGTACCACACCCAGCGAGTTGTTGTTTGGAATTGCGCAATCCGGGAAATCGAACGATCGACTGCGCGAACTTCTTAGTTCATCGTCTGCGGAAGAGAGAGATCTTCCTTCGATTAGGGATGCCGCGTGTACAATTATTTCTAAGGTTCAGGAGGAAAATTCGCGTAGTTATAACGAAAAGCGCAAACCTCCAACTGTCTATAAGGAGGGTGATTATGTTGTGATTAAAAACTACGATACGACACCGGGTGTAAATAAAAAACTCATTCCCAAATACAAGGGACCTTACGTCGTGAAACACGTACTAGATTTCGACCGGTACATTGTTTCCGATATCGACGGATTTCAGTTGACTCAGATTCCATATACTGGAACCGTAAGTGTTGACCGCATGAAATTGTGGGAGTCAAAATAATGTATGTAAGTGTGTGTTGTCTGCGTTCTTTTGTTGTTGTTTGTAGTATGTATTTCTAATTTTGTTGCGTTAAGTGTGTATTTACTGTGTGTGGATAAGTAGTAAAAGTAATGTAAGCTACGTGTTGTAGCGGGGTTTTTTTTTGTCTTCTTTTCTGTGTGATGTCCGGGACGGTCATATTGTCAGAATGGCCGAGCTGTAGGGAAAATCCCTACATGAATAGACACGGTGCGGTGGTTGCGTAGTGTCGGGGCCCTTGCCACCCACGGCGTCATACGGTGCACCGTGGTGCCCGGTCCCCTCCGCTGCTCGCCAGAGCACATGGCCCCGGACCGATACGAAGGGAGACGTTAGTTGTACGTAGGAAGAAATATATGTAATCAGTCGTGTCCGAGCGTTCACGTAATAAAGTCATTTTTGTTTCACCTACACAACCTCGTTGTTTTTCACCTACACTAATATATTTATCATACTCAATAAAATTCATCTTCTCATCAATTATCACTCCTAAATACTTTACCTTCGCGACATATCTAATTCTTTTATTGTTAATTTTAATCAATGGCATTCTTTCTTTGTCAAGTTTACCTTTCATTAGCATGGCTTGGATTTTAGTTTCAGAAACTTTTAGTTTATTTATCTTACACCAATCATTTAGAACCGCTATCAATTTTTAAATGTTATTTTCAATTTGAATACGCGAATTTCCTTTTATAATACATGCCAAGTCGTCTGCGTAGGCAACTACCTCCGCATCTTCTTCTAGGATTTCCATTTCTATCTTGTTCAAAAGAGTGTCCATGCACCAAGTCCATGCCGCAGGGCCGATTACACTGTTCGACAAATTTTAACTTTTTCTTGATTTTGTAACCTTCAATAAGCGTTTCTTATAGACTTTAATGTGCTGAATACGAATCTGCAATCTGTATTTCTCCAGAACGTACCATTTTTGAAAAAATCAATTTTGAAAAAAATCGCAAATTTTCAACTTTGGAAGTGTTTTGTACTTTTGCGGTCATAGTTATTCAGTTGCGCTTGGTGCCAAATGATTCTTTGAAGTTTCTCGAATAAAATGGTATATGTTGTTATTAGACTATAAACATTTAAATGTGTTTAAATATTGATCAAAGTGAAAGGGACGCCGAAAATATACCCATTTTGGCTGATATCTTTCAGTTTATTTCAAAAACTAAGGGTCCAGGAGAAAATCTAACTATGCTACGCGATAGAGCAGACCTTTCTGCAAAGGAAAGCATCAACAGAAGTTACAAAATCATTTTCGTTTTCAATATCAAAGTGAAACAGTTAGGCAAAACACGTGGCGGCGACAGTGGTGCTCTATGACGGCGGCTCCCCGCTTATCGCTCAGCGTAGCGGAATCACTAAACGCGCTGTACTTCTGTTGAGTGTCACTGTTGCCGCCGCGTGTTTTACTAAACTATTTCGCTTGTATATTGAATACAAAAATGATTTTGTAACTTCCACTGATGCTTTCCTTTGCAGAGAGGTCTGCTCTATCGCGTGTCATAGTTAGATTTTCTCCTGGACCTTTACTTTTTGAAATAAATTGAAAGATATCAGCCAAAATGGGTGTATTTTCGGTGTCCTTTTCACTTTGATCATTATTTAAACACATTTGAATGTTTATAGTCTAATAACAACATATACCATTTTATTCGTGAAACTTCAAAAAATCATTTGGCACCAAGCGCAACTGAATAACTATTACCGTAAAAGTACAAAACACTTCCAAAGTTGAAAATTTGCGATTTTTTTCAAAATTGATTTTTTCAAAAATGGTACGTTCTGGAGAAAAACAGATTGCAGATTCGTATTCAGCACATTGAAGTCTATAAGAAACGCATATTGAAGGTTACAAAATCAAACCCGTGTTGAACAGTGTTATTGAACCCTGAGGACATCCTTTACACATCTTTATTTCAGTTTTCCCCAGCTTTGTATATACACATGCTTTTCTATTTTTAAAATAACTTTTAATTATATTTACTATCTTAGTACTACATTCTGCTGCTTGTAGTCTATTTAAAATTTCCGGCCACCAGAGATTGTCAAACGCTCCCTCTATGTCAATAAATATTACTACTACATATTTTCTTTCAGTATATTTAATCGCTCGCTTCAAATTTATAAAGGCATCTTCAGTACTAAAACCCTTTTTAAAACCAAATTGTTTTTCGCTACTTAAACTGTTTTCTTTATATGCCGCTTGAATCCTATCCACAATATTTCTCTCAAATAGTTTTCCCATCGCTGGTAACAGAGCAATTGGCCTATACGAACCAATCATTCTTCTGTCCCGATCCTGATCTTTTAAAATTATATTTAATTTGGCTATCTTCCAGGGTTTCGGGAAAACCTCGCTCTTGAAACAACTGTTCAGCAACTTGTATAATACTTCAGGCCTTCCATACCAAACTTGCTTTATTATTTCCATTCCAAATCCATCTATTCCTGGCGCTTTATTTGATTTAAATTTCTTTAGTGCATCATTAATTTCATCCGGTTTGATCTCATTCTCTAGATTAAAATTTTTATAAGTCTGTAGCGCCCCGCTTAAGGGAGGTAGTGCATCGGACGGCCGCCAGACTAGCGCCCCCGTCACTCTGCTTAGAGAAGAGAAGAGATGGACAAGTGAGTTCACCGATTCAAAGACGCTCCCTTGTGCGGACCTCTAACGATTAAGAACTAGCCCGGCTCCGGTATTGCTCCCTTGCGTGGACATAACCGATCCATACGGCACACTGGCTCCAAACGTCGCACACGTTAATAAGTGAGTTCACCGATCCTAAGACGCTCCCTTGTGCGGACTTCTAACGATCAAGAACAAGCCCGGCTCCGGTATTGCTCCCTTGCGTGGACATATCCGAACCATACGGCACACTTACGCTTAACGTTTCGCACACGTCAAGTCGAATCTAACTCATACGAGTCAAGTGTATAAGTATTGTTGCTCAAAGTGAAATATATAATTATTCTTGTTACTATCCAAATAGTATTCATTTGTGGTCAGCCCGAACCTTTATGTAACAACCTTCACCTACCGTTACAAGTCCTTATATTTTCCTTGATTTCCAAATGTCCTTCGCAATCGTCTCCCACGTTTTCCACTGGTACGCATTTTCTCATTAATTCCTTAACTGTGTTTTCTATATCATTAGTTCTTGTCCCATCCGGCAGAGCCAGTGAATTAAGGAAACTTGTCCTATTTAGTTTCTCCCTTATTATCTTGTAGACGATGCTACACGGATCCTTGTTACCTTCTACAGTTGCGAAATTTTCCCATGATATCCTTTTGCTCTTCCTTATTTGTGCTACATATCCATTCCTTTCTTTCCTGTACGTCTCTCTACATCCTTCCACTAAGTCCTCAAATCCTAGTTCTATTACTCTCTGTAATTGACTTTTTGCACTGTTAGCCTTTTGCCTCATCTCCTCCAACTCTCTACTCCACCAGGGGACCGATCCCTGCCCTTTCTTCACTTTAGGTATTGTTCTAGAGCAGGCATGTCCAACCCGCGGCTCGCGAGCCCTTCCCCTCTTTGGAGCTTCCACCTCCACCGAACAGGTGACTCGCGAGGCACGAATCGCTCGTTCCCCCCTCTTGCCCCTGTGCCCCGGCCAGTATTTGGCTTTGCATTGGAATGGAGCGACTTTAACTGGTAGTAGGGGCACGGTGGGCTTTCGAGGAGAAAAGGTTGGACGTCCCTGTTCTAGAGCAACATTTCTCCAGTACCTTATTATTGACGAATCCATTTGTTTTATAAAATTTTCACTAAATTCAATTTTGATCTCATCGTAAAATTTTCCCCAATCTGCCTTTTTCCAATTATATCTAATACTTTTTTTCCAGAATTTCCTAATATTTGGGCCTTCTTCAATTTCTAATATAATTAAGTTGTGATCACTTCCTGTACACGTAAAGGTGGGTATAGACGGGGGCTCTGCGGCTGTAACTCGGCAGCTATCTAGCGATGGGCAACGCGTATGGACGAACCGTGAATTTGAACGCGCACTCGCCATCAGTTCAGTGTTTGTCGCTGAAGATGGGCGATGCTGTAGCTCTGATTATTGCTAGTAGTGTACTATTATTGTATATTGTAATTTAAATTATTATAAATAAAACAATAAAATATTTACTATTTTATACATCCGTACATACATTCCCTATACATATATCTCGCATATGCCTTGCATACATCTTGCATATATTTTGCATATTTCGACATATTATAACTGCATAAACATCCGCAGTCTAGTCGCAGTCGCTTTTCGTAATTATTTAGAAAAGGTCTCACCAATTTTAATGATTTTTAAATATGATGAAGAAAATGTGATGTAGTAGGAAGTTTATCCCCACTCCTGGGGGTATACCCCTGGAGGCGTCAAGAAGCTCGCTTGTCGATCAGTGTGAACGCTATCAGGGCTCGGGTATATCGGTGAGCCAATACTAATTCAACGATGAAACTTTGCTATTTCTCATCCTTTCTTTATGAAACTTTTACATAGCATAGCTGACATTTTTCTTGTTAAAAATTACACCAAGCACGATATAATTTGGACTATAATTATTGAATAAGAGGTGTATAATGCATTGTGAACAGTAAATATGGTCCAAATTATATCGTGTTTGGTGTTATTTTAATCAGAAAAATGTCACAAAACTGTTGGATAAAGTTTGATAACAAATAACTGAAAAATAAAAAAATTTCATCGTTGCATTAGTGTTGTTTCACCCATACGCTGGAGTTTGTTTTGCCGAATGCCGCGCAACGAACCATTTCCAGTCGGTTTTTTGGCGCGGCAGCAAAGAGATTCCTGGTACAGATACAGCGTCGAACGTAGAAAAGGACAGCGAGTAAAGATGGAACCGAGCAGCTTCTCTTTTCTTTTCACTACCTTATTACCGTTAATTAAGCCGCTAAATATAGTCCAAATTATATCGTGTTTGGTATCATTTTAATCAGAAAAATGTCAGCTATGCTATGTAACAGTTTCATAAGAAAAGGATAAGAAATAGCAAAGTTTCATCGTTGAATTAGTATTACCTCACCGATATACCCGAACCCGGATCGGGTTACACTGATCGGCAAGCGAGCTTCACGACGCCTCCAGGGGTATACCCCCCAGGGGTGGGGATAAACATCCTACTAGTACATCATATTTTCTACATCATATTTAAAAATCATTACGACGGTACAATTACGAAAAGCGAATCGGGGACACGAATGAATCGTGTTTTCTTCAGTTATTACTAGACTGCGTACAATAATAGTTTCTTCTATATTGTCGATTGTAAATTGATGCCTCTTGTCTGTTAAAATTCATTTATAGGCCGAAAAAGAGCGTTCTACATCACATGATGTTATAGGGGCATATTTAGTTTTACTCCAATGATGTGCCAGAATCTTTCGTGGTTCTGGCCTCCACTTGGCCATAATACTCTCATAGCTGAATTCACAAATCGAGCAATAGTTGCATAATTTGTTTCTGTTAATTTCTTACACGCTTCCTTCTTTTCCCCTCTTGTAACTCATTATAAGCTGCAATTACCACTGCGCTACTAGCAATAATCAGAGCTGCAGCGTCGCCCATCTTCAGCGACAAACACGGAACTGATGGCGAGTGCGTGTTCAAATTCACGGTTCGTCCATACGCGGGGCCCATCGCTAGATAGCTGCCGCGTTGCAGCCGCAGAGCCCCCGTCTGTACCCAGCTTTACATCAACTATCCAGCTCTTTATTCTATTAACAATTGTCTCCCCAGTTATAGTTATATCTATGTTTGATTCTGAATTTACACAGCTAAAAGTTGGAGGATTGTTAGGCCTATTCAATACATACAAACTGTTAGCAATTAAAAATTCTTCCAGAACCTTTCGTCTCTCATCGGTTTCTTTGGAAAACCATATATTTGATTTAGACTTAGCATCCATTGTAATTATAACATTCTTACTGTTAATTATGTTTAAAATTCCTTCAACTTTTCTTAGTATGGGCTCCAATGGCAACGAATACTGGCAGTAAACATTAATAATAAATAAATCTATTTTCTCCGTCATAATTTTAAAACACATAACGTGCTCGTGATTATCATGTATACCCTGTAATACTTCTACTCTATCCTCCTTAACTACCGCAGCTACCCACGAATAATCGCATGGTTCCGGTTGAATAACTCTCAGTTCCGGGGCCGCGTATCCCCTTACCTTTCTTTTAAAGCAGTACGGTTCCTGCAGGCACAAAATATCCAAATCTTTCTCCTTCACAATCATTTCTAAATTTACCGCCACTGCAGTCGATCTCTGGGCATTAATTTGTCCTATTTTTAATCCCATTGCACTTTATTTCTATAAATCTCAACCTGACGTTTGTACTCTAAACATTCCACACTGTGTGCCTCATGTTTAATTTCTCTTCTTCTAGCTCGGATACAGTTTGGACACTGAAGGGATTCCTTATTTGGACAGCCATTCTTAACATGCCCCTTCTTTCCGCAAGTACCGCAAAGCTGCTCATCCACACTACAAGCTCCTGCGATATGACCGTAACCTTGACATTTGCAGCACCGCATTACGTTAATAAACTCCTTTATTCTGTAAGTGCGCCACATCATATATATTCTTCCCCTATCCAATAATTTTTCAAAAATTCTACCCGGAATTTGGACTATCCAATTTAATTTCTTTTCATCCTTTGTTTTAAAATTATGCGCGAATACAACGCCATTTCTTAATGCCTCCATCTCAGTCTTATCTACTACTTCAAAATTTTTCTCTATAAAATCTTCTTTTAATTCTTCTATCTTGTACTCCTTTTCTACATCGTATACCATAATGGACGGGTTCATTCTTTTCGGCCTATCAACCTTCAAACCGATATTCTCTAACTGACAGCATTTCACCGCCTCAACATCCTCATTACTACTAACTTCAACTACTAATCCTTTCTTCCTTGACTGCCTAATATTCCTAACTTTTAATGTGTTTCTGACCTTTGTTAATTTTGTTAGAACCTCCCTTTTTATTTCTTCGTTATTTCTTCTATCTTCCTCATTCTGGGGTCTTATTACTATAACCTCTCCTTTAGATTGCCTCTTAATTCTATCTTCCTTGGCCTTTTGCGTCTTTATATCTCGTATCTGCTTTCCACCAATAGAAGCTATCTGAGCATATGTCTTAACCGTAGTATCCTTTAGATCTTTACACTTTTCCTTTAATATTTCTTTCTCCATTACCTCCTTTTGTAGTTTGTTTTCCAATATAGCCCATTTTTCTAGTATAAATTTTATCGCACTTCTAGTTATTTTATTTCCTTCATTAAACAAAAATTCCTCCAACCTTCCTCTGTCCTCATAAACTTCTTTCAGACTCGTTCCTAGAATACTTTCTTCCTGACCTACGCTCACTTCGATACTATCCTCTTCCCGAACTCTCCTTCTTTTAGCCTTAGATGGAGTACCAGACCTCGGCAAATCCTCTGTGGCTACAGAGGAGAAAGAATTCTGCCTACTGTGAATTCTACTGAAAGTATCTGTTATCTCCATCTCTAATTCATCCTTGTTCCTCTCCTCTACTTCCTCATTTTCCTTCTTTTTATTTGTTTTTGGTTTGTTTAGATTACTCATATTTGGTCCCACGAGTGGGGTCGGAAATGGGCGTCCGCCGGGGCAGAGCCGCCTTACCCCGGTAGGGCTATTAACACGTTCGGCGCCAAGCGTGATTCGGTTGAGTTTTTTCGCGGGTCCCAAATCCGACTGTCGGAGCGCCAGAACGTAAACAGAGCGATAAGTGGGAATAGCAACGATGCAACTCGAGTAGGCCCGTGCGTTCTGGGTGATCTAATGTTACAGAACCTTCGACCCATTACAAAGAATAAAGTGTTTAGTTTTAAAATGGGGAAAGCGATAAGCTCTTCGGAAAGAGGACTTCGAGGGATCTCACTGCAGTTATCCCAGATCCTTCATTTAGTCGAGAAGCATACTTTTTGTGACAAGCACATCAGTGATTTTTTTATCCTGAAAATGTTCAGTGCACCGCATACAAGTATAATTGATAGTGAGGAGAGTAGTGATGAAGAAGTTGTAAGTTTTACAAGAAAAATTGTAAATAGAATTGCATCGAGTTCAGGCTCGGATATTGAGGAATCATATGCAAGTGGAGACCTTGATCACATACTAGAAGAACTCGCTATAGACGAAGAGACCACTGCTGATGATTCATTGGACAATATCCAGTGGGATGAGTTCGCTAATATGCAACAATCATTTCAGTTCACCGGAAAAAGTGGGCTTCTGTTGGATTTGCCGTCTAACATTAGCCCAAGTGAAGTTCTTTCGCTATTCTTGGATGAAACAGTGATAAGTCTTTTAGTGACAGGAACTAATACTGATTACGCTAGACAGAATAGATGGAAACCCACCACTTCCCAAGAAATTAAAAAATTTATCGGACTGATGATTTGGATGGGTCTAGTACAAACACCGGTCAGGAAATGTTGGTCAACGGATACTGTATACAATTTTCCATTTCCGCGCAGCATAATGGCCCGCAATCGTTTTGAGTTACTGTTAGCAAACTTGCATTTTGCCAACAATGAAACGATTGAACAAAATGACAGACTTGGAAAAGTGTTACCTCTTGTAAACATGTTGACGGATAATTATCAGAAAGTCTTTTCACCAGGCCAAGATATTGTAGTCGACGAGACAATGGTTCCTTGGAGGGGACGACTAGTATTCCGGCAGTATATTCCAACAAGGTCGCATAAGTACGGTATAAAACTGTTCAAACTGTGCTCCACCCAAGGATACACATGGTCTTCAAAAATATATTCTGGGCGAGATATCAGCGGAAAAAGGCAAGTTGCCATTGCAGAAGACGTCTGCACTGAACTTGCAGATAAATTACTGAAAGAAGGACGTATTTTATTTATCGATAATTTTTATACGAGCTACGAATTAGCACTTAAATTTTTAAATTGTAAGACGCATGTGATTGGAACGGTACGGTACAATAAAAAAAATATGCCAAGATTTGTAATGTCGTACCCGTTGAAAAGAGGTGAAATGGTGGCACGAAAAGATCATAATGGTATTGTAGTGCTAAAATGGAGAGATGTCCGCGATGTTAGAATCTTATCGACAAAACATGCACCCATCATGACTACAAGCTCGGATTCTACTCATCGCCGTCGTCCTCCGAAAATGAAACCTTTGGCGATAATGGACTACAATATTGGAAAAAGTGGCATCGACAGGAGCGACCAGATGGTGTCATATGCAACAAACATACGAAAAAGCATCAAGTGAATCGCAAATTAGCATTACACCTACTGTAGGAGAAAGAGATTTGAACTAGCACAAAAACATTTATTGTATAATACAATGTTACAAACAAATAACACACGCGACACAATGTTGGACTCTTCACTTCACACTTCACAATGACTCCTCGCTTCGCGGTTCGTATAAACTGTTCGCTTCGTAATTTGTATCGACTCTTCGCTTCGCAATTCGCAACGGTTCTGAGCGGTTTTTGAAAAGCGCAAACACGTCGGCGCCTCGAGCAAAAACGCTATCAGGCCAGGTCAGGTCTTCTGCCCGCGACCATGTACACACACACATACATACGTATGTACATACATGAGGACAATCACACACACTCATCCTACACTCGGTCGTCCTGCACTATCACCCGTCCTCAGGTGTACCCGTCGTCCGACGTATCGTCTTCTTCGTTTTCGATCCATGGCTTCATATGATCGGCCGCTGTGGATGTATTTTGCGGTCCCTCATGATCTCCAACTCGTTGCACGAGATATCTGTCGTTCCTCAAAACCTTCGTGACGGTATATGGGCCCAAGAATTTTCCGGCGAGCTTCAACCCTGGACGTTGCTGCGTCCGCAGGATAGCCACTAAGTCTCCCTTTTCGTAGGTCCTTGCCCTCTTCCTTCTTTTGTTGAATCCTTGCCGATTCTCCGCCTGTATTTTAGAGATCTCTTCTTTTGCGCGTTTTCGCATCTCATCTCTATTTTCCGAGAACATGGCCTTCCATTCATCTTCGATCAGTTGTCTAATCGACTGATCTTCTGCCACCCGCATACGAGTTCCGAACATCAGATGAAAAGGCGTTGTGCCGATGCTTCGACTCGGCGTGGAGTTTAAATATTTTTGCGCAAGGTCAGTATGCCGGTACCACTGTTCTGGTTTCGGGGCTGACAATTTTGTCAGTAATGGTATCAGAGTCCGATTGACCCTTTCTACTTGCCCGTTTCCTCTCGGTGTGCCTGTCGTTACTAGGACGTGCTCGATCTTCTGTTCCTCGCAATATCCCTTGAAGGCCTGCGATGTGAAGGCCGCTCCACGATCGGAAACAATGCGATACGGATTCCCGAAGACTGCTGCCATTTTTTTCAGACACCTTAATACCTCGGCACAATCCGTCGATTTCGTCGGATATAACCAGACGAACTTCGAGAAGGCGTCAATTATCACAAAATTAAACCTATATTGCTTTTTCGTGGAAGGTATGGGACCTAGATGATCGATATGGTAAGTGTGTAAAGGTACTTCACCTTTCTCTATGGCATGATACAACCCTTCTTGCTTCCCGTGTTGCTTCTCGGCCAGAATACAACTCAGCCAATTTCGTGTAACCCTATCAACTTTAGCGCGCATATTGGGAAACCAAAATTCCTTCTTCACTGCTGCCTCCGTTTTCGCCGCCGAGAAGTGCCCGTGCTCATGGGTGCGTCTAACGACTTGCGTTTGCATCGCTTTCGGCACGATAAGGCGGAAATCATCTTCAATTTCCTTGAACAAGAGCCCTTCTCTCGTAACGTAACCGTCGATTTTTCCTAATTCGGAAAGACTTATGATTGTTTTTAAATCTTCATCGGCTTGCTGTGCCCTCCTTAGCCTTAACGTCAGGCTTTCCTCTTCTTCATCTACAAACAAACACGTGGGGAGGGGATTACGACTCAGGGCATCTACGTGTCTCATACTACTTCCTGGCCGATGTTCCACGGTATAATCGAACTCTTCTAACAATAATGCCCATCTGGCAATTCGGACACACAAGTCCGTTTTCTTCATTGTCAAGGTGAACGCGCGGCAGTCGGTCACGATTTTAAAATGTATGCCCAATAAATAAACCCTAAATTTCTTCAAGGACTTTATTATTGCGAGCACGTCTAATTCATAACTTGAATATTTCCCCTCCGCCGATGTAGTCTTGCCGCTAGCGTAAAAACGGGGTGAAATGCTCTATCGTCGCTATCGCGTTGCACGAGTACGGATCCGTAACCGAATTTCGATGCGTCCGCGTGCAGCTCGGTCTCAGCGCCAGTCTTATACAATTTTAGCACGGGTTTTTCACTCAACGCTTTTTTTAAGGTCTTAAACGCGCGTTCCTCCTCGCACTCAAACTTAAATTCTACATTCGCTCGTAAAAGATTAGACAACGGCCGTGCAATCATGGAGTAATTTTTTACGAACTTCCGGAAATATCCGGCTAATCCGAGGAAACTCTGTACTTGCTTGAGTGTGGTCGGTTTTGGGAATTGCACGACTGCCCGCGCTTTACCCTCCGCCGGACAGGCACGACCATTCTCGATTGTGTGACCTAGAAACTCTACTCTATTATGCAAAAGTCGACATTTCTTCCAATTTATTGTTAGTCCATATTGCGCTGCCGTTTCTAAAACTCTTTTTAAACGATCCAATCCAGATTGGCGATCCTTCGTGGGTATTATCAGATCGTCTAAGTACGTTAACACTATCCTATCCCTTATCAAATTCTTGAAAACAGCATTCACAAATCTTTGAAAAATGGACGGGGAGTTGCATAGCCCGAATGGAACCCTTAAGAACTCGTATTGCCCATCCGGGACAATAAAAGCTGTGTACTTTCTACTTTCCTTCTCGATAGGGACGTGGAAGAACCCGTTTTTCAAATCTAGGACGCTAAAAACCGTCGACCCTTCTAATAGGTCCAATTGGTCCTCTATAAGTGGAAGAGGATAACGATCGCGAACTATCTTCTGATTTATCCGACGGTAATCAACGCATAGTCTCATCGACCCATCTTTCTTTTTGACTAAAACTACGGGGCTGGCGAATTCAGACAGTGATGGCTGAACAATACCATCTTTAAGCCATTCTTCAATTTGGGCGTTTACTTTTTGTCGCTCTAACGGAGATAAACGCCTTGCTCTTTGAAAAACCGGTTCCTCGTCTTTTAAAATTATCTTCATACTTATTTCTACCTCGCGCCTCTTTACTGGATCATACGTTTCAATCAATCTCTCCAGCGCTTTCTTACATTGAACGTCTGAAATATGAGATAAATCCACAGAATTTTTCTCATAATCACAATCGATTGCAAAAATTTCCGGAACATTTTCCGCAGTTTCAACATTCTCAATTGCGCTAAACGAAATCTGACCCCGCTTGAGCTGAATTTTGGCCGTTCTAAGGAAATCCATCCCTAGCAACATTTCGTGACGCATCAAATCATCGCGAATTATGTGCACCGTGATAGGGTATGCAGCCTCGTCTATTATAACGTTCGTTCTCAATTCTCCTAGAGTCTTATTATTATCTGAACCCACACCGCGGAAGGTTATTTCGCTTTTTATTAAACACGGCGCACCTAATTCGACATATTTACTGCTGCGCATCAAACACAGGTCACTGCCCGTGGCGACCAGCGCGTTTACCTTTTGCCCACAAACCATAACATCCTTGTAATACTTATCGTCTAGGAGTTGAGCGGCAGTACTGTTGTTATTTACTTCGCGCGGCGACCCTCGACAATCGGACGCTCGATGACCGAACCTGCGGCATTCAAAACACCTCGGTCCTTTTTCTTTTGTAGGGCAGGTCGCGCCCACATGGTCCCTTCTTCCGCACAAAAAACATCGCCTCTCATCCTCGGTCTGCCTCCCCCCTTGCCTAGCACCTGGGTGGTAATCAGGCTTCTTCGTAGTATCCTTGGCAACTCCGTGGTTGGCCTTCAGAGATACTCTCTCGAATGCTTGTAATAGGGACGTTTTTTCCCGAAATCTCTGAATCCGGGCCTGGTCGCGTAGTATGGGGTCCGGAATTCCCTCAATCAAATAATCGATCATATCCGCTTCGTCGATTGGTATGCGATTTCCCAGAATTAATTTATCGTGGAAATATTCGCTGAAGGGCTCACCTCTCCTCCATGTACGACTTTCAAACTGTCTTCTCGATACGATGGTACTCGGCTGACGGTGGAACATAGCACGCATCTCGTTTAATAAGTCGTCGATATTTTTCTCTAAATACTCGGGTTTCGAATGAAACCACTCGAGCGCCCTTCCTTTCAAGCGCGAGCCAACGAGTATTCCCGCGGCGTCCTCGCCCAATCGGTACGTTGCCTTCAATAAACGCAGTTGCTTCTCCCATACATTATAAGCGTGTTCATTTCCGTCGTAGAAGTTTAGTAATTCGGCTATCGACTTGATGCTCATCTTGGGCTGATGGATCAGAGAATTTGATGCTTCTGTTAGGTGCTGACCAGTGTGTCCCACGTTCATTTGCTGAAATTGCCGTAACATCTGCACTTCCATTTGCGCGATTCGCGCTTTTTCTTCTGCTACCTCCCTCTCTCTCCGCGCTAAATCTAATTCTCTCTGCAGGAGTTCCAACGATTTCGTACACATCATAGATTCGCCAGCTGGAGGCACACTCGCCAGATCTGTCTCGACTTTGCTTCCCGCCCCCTCGTTCAAACTCGCGATACAATCCCCTTCAGGATCGACCTCTACCAATTTCGCGACTAGGCTGGCTTTCGTGCCCGCCGTAGATTTATCAAGTCCTTTCAGCAGCTCTTTCAGCTGCGCCACCGACAAATTGTTGTAATCCCTATCCATATTATCTCACTAGGCAATTTAAATGTCTCAACGCTACACGAATGTTCACCACTGGAATATAACTTCACGATGCTGTTTGTGCTCAGTCTCTTTTTCTCTTTGGCTCCTTCGAATTCCGGCTGAGCCCCCAAAATTTGTAGGAGAAAGAGATTTGAACTAGCACAAAAACATTTATTGTATAATATAATGTTATAAACAAATAACACACGCGACACAATGTTGGACTCTTCACTTCACACTTCACAATGACTCCTCGCGTCGCGGTTCGTATCAACTCTTCGCTTCGCAATTCGCAACGGTTCTGAGCGGTTTTTGAAAAGCGCAAACACGTCGGCGCCTCGAGCAAAAACGCTATCAGGCCAGGTCAGGTCTTCTGCCCGCGACCTTGTACACACACACATACATACGTACATACATGAGGACAATCACACACTCATCCTACATTACTTTTAGGAACAACGATCGTAAATGCACATATCGTGTATCAGAAAGCTATAAAAAAAAAAATAGAGATAAGAAAATTTCGGGAATTTTTAATCACAGAAAATCGATAGCACGATACATATGCGGCTCGACCGTAAGCTCATTACCGCCTTAATCATAATCTTTTAACACTAAACCTACCGACATTTCATGTATACCTAATCCTACGATGAGCGGTCAAATGACCGCTTCAAAAGAACATATGTATCTTAATATAGAAAGAGATTTTAGCTAATTGGATAGTAAACAAAATATTTTTCTGGTGCTACAATAAAAACCCGCTCCGCTTTTCTATTTAGAAAGTTATACCACGTAATAATTTCTATTATACATACACTGTGAAAATTTGATGCTCTCTGTTCGGACCGCAAGACCGTACTGTCGTACAAAGAACGCTATGCATTTGTTGCAATCGCACGTTTGTCTACACTGTAGATCCACAATTATTATATATTGTAGACTCGTAAAACAATTTCAGGAGTGCGCTTTCCGCAGAATATAGTCGTAAATAAAATGAATTTTTCAAATGGTCAAATGACCGTTCGTGGTAGACTAGACATGCTATAAATTTTTTTCGGAAAGTAAACAATAAAGAAAGTTGTGAATATTGAAAAATGGGTTGTATTTATATTATAGGAAAAGTCAATAAGCTACATGGTGATACAGTAACGTTGTATACCAGAAATTCTAAACGAAATTTCAAAAACGGTCATTTGACCGCGCATGGTAGGTTTAGTGTTAATTATTCTTTTCATTTTAGGTTGTTAGGGTATATTCTCAATTCTAGGTAAGTTTGCAAAATTTTACATATTCATTTTAGTCTATAAAGTTTATCTTATTATTTTAAAACATGTATTTTAATATTTTCTATTGTGTGTTTCAGATTATTTCCTAGGATCACTTAGCCGCTAGGACAGAGTCCCAACGTTGCCCGTCCCTGCCATCGAGGAGGCGGATCCACTACTCTCAAGCTCGACGATGCAATCTCTTCTTTTCTCAAATACCTGAGTGGCAAATTTGGTAAATTTTCTAAATTTTTCTTCCGTACAAATTAAATTTATATTTTCTATATCTGGATTTAAAATATCTGAATAACTATATTGGTCGTATTTTGGGCATTTAAAAATTATATGATTTATATCCTCTTCTTCATTTAGATGGCATATTAGGCAATTTTTCTCCTCCGTACTTTTTCTTTTAAAAAGGGTACTATTTATAGGCCCATAACCCGTTATAATATACACACAGAACCTTTTTGGATTAAACCATTTATTTTCTATTTTAAATTTCACTTCAGGGATAAAATCATAAGTACATCTACCTTTTGTCTCGGTCTGCCATCTTACTTGCGACTCATTATAAATTTGTTCCTCAATTTTTTTTGTTTCTTCTTTTATTCTTATGGATTCGTCGGCTATACGAAGATTTTCTTTTTGTGTATAATTATATCTTTTCCAATTAGTTGTTTTGTTCTTTTTAATTCGATTTATTAGGGCTTGCCTAATTACTGCTAAATCTAATGGTAAAGTTCCAGCAATGACCTGCATTGCTGCCATCGATGTCGTTCTGCAGGCCTCAGTTTTTAAAAGTAAAAAGATCTCTGAGTTGCCATTAACTGCCTTATTACATGAACTTTTTGTCCTTCCTGATACCAGATTCCTGAGCCATAGGTAGTGATTGGGAGGAATACGGCGGAATAAAGTATATTTATCACTCCAGATTTAATGCCCCATGTGTCACGGTTCACGCGTTTTAAAGCCATAATTATATTTATTACTTTTCCTCTTATATATTTAGTGTGATCTATAAAATGTATTTTTCTGTCTATTATTATTGCTAAATATTTTATCTTTCCTGAATATTTTAACTTGTTATTATTAATTTTTATTAGTGGCATTCTGTCTACGTTTAACTTTCCTTTCAACAACATAGCTTTAGTTTTATCAATTGAAACTATTAATTTGTGATCTGTAGTCCAAGAATTTAGTAAATCTAGTCCTTTTTTCGATAGTTTTTCTATTTCCGTTCTTGAGTTTCCTTTTATTAATATGACTAAATCGTCCGCGTAGGCAATAATTTCCGCATCCTCTTCATCTATATCTCTCTGGAAGGACTCTAAGAAGGAGTCCATGTCGGAGTCCGAAGAGTCGCGCATGTAGGTGTTGGATGCGGCGGGCTTGGAAAACCCCCCCTCTCACCTGTTACGGATCATTGTGAGGGTAGACTGTTCTCCTTTCGGAGAGGAGACCCACTTAGCCGCTGCGTCATCGGGGTCTCGTGTGAGAGTCCCGGTGGCGCAGCATTATCAGCGGGGGCCACGAGGAGGCGGGGTCTCCAGCTTTACGCTCAGTCTGTTTGTTAGTTTGTTAGTATGTTAATTTTCGTTGTGCAGGTTTTCGCGGCGTTTTAGTGCTTCCCTGGCGAATGTTCGGAAGTGTTTGAACGTTTTTTTTCCGGGTGAGGTCCTTCGGTGCGCATGGCCATAGGATTCTATGACCTTCTATGTTTGTGATGAGTGTCGCTCGTATGTCTTCTAGGTTCCTGCAGTCGTATATAATGTGTTGTACGGTGTCTTGTGACTCGCAGCTGCATTGCTCGTTGTCGGTGAGTCCTAGTTCCTTGAGCTTGCTTTTTATGTTTCCGTGGCCCGAGAGAAGTTGAACCGTGTAGTGGTCGGTTTCTAACCGTTCCTTGGCGATCCTTTCTTGGACGTTGTCGAAGAAGCTGTGTGTTATTCGTCCCTTTGTGGAGTTCGTCAATCTTTCTTGCCATATCGCGGTTATTTCCTTCCTGATGCTTTTCCTTATCTCGTTCCTTTCTTTTTCGCCCGGTGGGGTTGGTTGCGTAGTGTATAGTAAATTGCCTATTCCGAAGTCCGTGTTCTGGTTGAGTAATTCTTAATAGTGCATGTCTTTGCGCCTGGGCTAGGCGTCTTTTGTGGTGTACGTTGAGTCTGTCTTGCCAGCCCGCTGCTGCGTAGGTTGCTGTTGGTATGAATATCCTTTTATATAGGATTCTCATTGTATTTGTGTTCAGGCCCCACTGAGAGCTCGCGATGCGTCCGAGTGCACTGAGCGTGTTTTTGCACTTATCGGTGACGTGCTTAATATGCGGTGTCATGTTGAGGCGCGTGCCTATGCTTATTCCGAGGTATTTTGTCGTTTGCTTCATCTTGAGTGTCGCGTTGGCCAGTGTTATTTTAGGCGGTCGTCTGATGTCGAGGAGTCCTTTCAAGAGTATCATTTCTGATTTGGTTGCGGAGATTGTGAGTTTTTGTTTTGTGCTCCATTCGGTGAGTGTCTTGGTGCAGGCCGCTGCCTTTTCTTCCAACGTTTTCCGGGAGTTTCCTGAGATTAGTACTATTAGCTCGTCTGCGTATGCAATTGTTTGTAGTCCGGTGTTTCTTATTTTTTCGATTATTTCGTCGATGATGATGTTCCAGAATTTGGGCCCTAGGATTGAGCCCTGCGGGCATCCCTTATCTATGGTTTTTGTCTGCTGCTTCTGTGTGCTTGTTATCGTGGCGGTTCGGTCCGTTAGGTAGCTTTGGATTATTTTGTAGAGGTTCGTTGGGCAGTTTCTTTGTTTCACGTTGTGGAGAATGCTGGGCCACCAGACGTTGTCGAAAGCTCCTGTGATGTCGAAGAGGAGGCCTATTGTGTATTTTTCGCTGGTTTCGTCTCCCAGTTCTCGTAATTTTACTATTGCTTGTTCTGTTGATCTGTTTTTTGTGAATCTGTATTGTCTGTTTGATGACAGGGTGCGTTCGCTGATGGTGCGTTCCACCCGCTGTGAGATTAGTTTCTCAAGGATTATCCCCATGATGGGGAGGAGAGATATCGGCCTGTATGAGCGGGGGTCGGCTGGTTTCTTCTCGGGGTTCTTGAGTAGAGCTCTGATGGTTGCCCTTTTCCATTGCTCCGGGAAGACGCCTTGTTGCATGCAGCTATTGAAAAGGAGGGTTATTTCCGCGCGAAGGAGCGGCCATGTTCGCTTTATGATGGCTGACTCTAGTAGGTCGTGGCCGGGTGCTTTATTTTTCGGTATTCTTTCCATTATTTGTTCTATGTCGGTTTCCGTGAATGGTGGTGTGTCTTCGCTTATTTGGGGGGGGGGAGGTGTTCGTGTTTTCTCTGATTTGTCTGTGCCAGTCTGTTTCGTTTGCAGTTGTATCGTTTGGTATCAGGGTGTTGAGGAGCACTCTTAGTGTGTCGTCCAGTGTGTTTGTCTCGGTTCCGTTGATTTTTTTGTTATTGTGGGCTGTTTCTGTCTTTAGTTTCCTTGTTTGCGTTTTATATACGATTCCCCAGGGGTCCTCGCTTCCTTTTTGTGACGAACTCTCTCCAGCTCTTCTGTTTTGCTCGTCTGATTGTTGCTAAGTATTTGTTTCTGAGCGTTCAGTATTGCGTTTTTTGTCTTTCGGATATTTGTCCGTTAGCAGTGTTTTGGTATTTGTTTCTGGCTGAGCGAACTTCGTTTCTTTGTTTGGTGAGTGATGGGTTCCACCATGGATTTGACTTGGCGAATCGGGTTTTTCTGGGAATGGCTGTGTTGCTTGCTTCCGTGATGATGTTTTCTGTTTTATGTAAGAGTGTTTGGGCGTTTGGTTGTTCATCCGTGTGTGTTATTATTGGCCGGTTGGTGATATTTTCCGTGATATGTTCCTTGAATTGTTCCCAGTTTGCTTTTTTAGTGTTGTATCTGTTTGAGTTGAGGCGGCGGCCATGTTGGTTATGGGCGGCGATTTCGAATTTTATAAGTTTGTGGTCGCTGAGGGTGGCGCTTGGGGTAACGGTCCAGTTTTTTATTCTATTTCGGTATGAGTTGCTGGTGAGGGTGACATCGATGTTCGTGCGTCCCCTGAAGTTGTTGTAGGTAGGCGGCTGTGCGTGGTCGTTTGCTACGTGGAGGTTGTGTTGCGGGATGAAGTCTTCCAGGGCTTCAGCTTTGTTGTCGGTGATAGGGTTGTTCCAGAGGGTTGACTTGGCATTTGCGTCCATGCATATTATTATGTTCTCCCCTCTTAAACCGCGTAGGATTCCGTCGAGGTGTTGGAGGTATGGTTCAATCCTCTCACAGAACTGAAGGTACGCTGAGATCAGGTAGAATTTTTCGGAGGCTTTGGTGATTTCTGTGCATATGCATTGGGTGTTGCTGTATTTCTCTAGTTTCATTACTGTAATGTCTTGGTTGAGGATTGCTATGCCGGATTTAATTTTGTCCGCTGCTGTTATTTTTGCGAATTTCTTATTGTCAGTCACGGTTCGAGTTGTTAGGCCTAGGCCTTGTATTCTGTCTTTGTAGGAGTATGGTTCTTGTATTAAGAGTATGTCTATTTTGAGTTCGTGTGTGAGGTTCCTTAGCTCGTCCATGACTATCTTTGATCTCTGTGCGTTGATTTGTGCTAGTTTTATGGTGTGTGTGCTGTGCTGGGGCTTGTCTGCCATAATCTGTTTTTGAAATGTATGTGTTTATCGCGTGTTTGTATGCTGGGTAGTTGCTTGAACGTGAGGAGAGGTTGTGTGCTTTTCCGGCTCTCTTGCAGTTGGTGCATGTGGGGTCTCGGTTTTTCGTGGTGAAGGTGTTATAGTTATGTCCGTCCTTGCCGCAGTGACCGCAGGTGTCTGTTTTAGCCTGGCAGAACTTTGCTACATGTCCGAATGCTTGGCATTTGTAGCATCTCGAGATGGCGAGGTAGTCTCTTATCGGGCATGCTTGCCATCCGATAAAGACTCTGTTGCTTCTTCTGAGTGTATCTCTGGGCTTTGGTGAGACTTCGGCGACCCAACTTGATGTGTCCTTGTTTCTTGCTCCCGTTTTGAATGCCAATTTAAATTCTTCTCTAAAGGTGTTTTTTGGCATTGTTTTGTCGTACACCTTCTAGCTTCGAAAGTGTATCGGGTGAACTGCCACTCTTGTGCGCAACAATCACCTCCAACACGGACTTAACCGTCTTGGCACGAATAATTGTTAAAGAATTTCCTTTGTTGAATCACTCTTTATTAAATTGTACAATCGTCGCTTGTTCGTTTGGGTGGTCGGTATTTTTCTGGTTGCCCGCGATTCGTACCACGCTATATAGTTGACTTGTACGTCTTCTCACTCTCTCACTCTCTCACACTCTCTCATTCCTTCCTTGTTGTCATAGCTGGCGATGGATCGCGGTTTTTGACACCTTACATGGGTCATTGCTCCCTTGTTATTCCGCGACCTACCTGTATGCCAGCTACCGAGAAACAAACATACACTCTCATGCACACCTTACATCTATAACAGTCTCGGGTGCCTGACCTGACGTATGTTTATATGTTTCTGGGCGATACGTCGCCCGGTCACTTACATTTATTAAATCCTAAAAAATACTTCGGTATCTCGACCGAATAGGCATGTCGTCCGTGTTTTGCTGGCGGATTGCTGTTGTTATTTCCTTCTCTGTTAAGTCCGTTGGTACGTTGTGGATTATTATTAATGGTCTTTTTTTGCTGGGAGACTGGCTTTGAGACCTTTTTTTTTTTTTTTTTTTACGAGGTGGAAATCTTCGAAAGACATCTCCTGCCCTGGGGGAGAGCAGGAGGTAGTGTCGGATTTCTACCGACTAAAACCATCCCGGTTACCTTTCCTCGGCGCTTACAGGGGAGGCCCCGTGACCTCCGAAGACAACTTCCGGTGCCTCCCCACGCCCGGCCATTGCGGCCCCATCCTCGGGAGGGCCAGAGGGACCCTCCGAAAAACTCCGCTGTAGTAGCACCTGGCCGCGCCAGGGGCAACACCCAGCGCGGCCCACCCTCTCCAGGCCGTGACAAGGACGACTCGGGCCCCCACCCGAGTCGCCCTCGGGTCTCCGACGGCCCTGCGGGATTGGGGGGATTGTTCCTCCCCGGCAGGACCGCCCGAATACAGGGTATTGGCGAGTTCAACCAGCAGGGGGTGAGGGGGAACACCTCAGCGCCCCTCGGGTCCATCAGCCATTCACACCGCGGGAGGGGGGGATCTCGCCAGCGGAAAACGGCCAGCGAGCCCGCCCCTCCTTTATTTTCGACGCAGTTTCCGGCTGTCGGGCAGCCCTGCGGGATACCGGGAGGACATAATCCTCCCACAGCAGGGCCGCCCGTCCACTGAGACAGCGGTGACAGTCATCCGAGAGACGGGAGGGGGGACACCTCCAATCGCCCCTCGGACCGTCACCGCTTTTACACCACGGGAAGGGGGGACCTCGCCAGCCTGCGCGAACGCAGCCGGCGAGCCCTGACCCTCCGTCTTTCGCGTCGGACGGGATCGGTCAACTCCCGATCCCGCTCCGACGCCTCCTTTCTGCGAAGTACATCCTCGCAGAAGGAGGCCACCGCTGCCCAGGCCCTCTCGCTGCCCAGCATCATACTAACGATGCCTGGCAGCGAGAGATCCGCCCCCACTTGCGCCCTCAATACCCGGCGCTCCGCCGCCCATTCCGGGCACTCCTCCAATGTGTGCTGCGCTGTGTCCAGCGCAGCCCCACACTCGTGGCACTCCGTCGTCGCCTCCGCCTGTATCCGGCACAGGTTTTCACCGAAGCATCCATGCCCGGTGAGCACCTGCGTGACTCGGTAGGTGAGCGTCCCCCTACCGCGGTCCAGCCATTCGTCCAGGCTGGGCAGAACCGCCCCGACCGCTCGCTGCGCGACTCCTCGATGTAGGAGCTCCATCCTCCATTTATTTCGCGCAGCCAGCCGGGCCTGGCATCTCACATCCACTTCCTCCTCAGCGGACACCATCGCGCCCCCCCGGCGGAGTTCTCGGAGACGCTCATAAATCGAAGCGCCTCCCTCCGCCAGGAGATCGAAGGGCACGGTGCCCGCCAAGATCAGCGCCGCCTCGTGGGATATCGTACGGTATCCCCTGACCACCCTGATGACCATCCTCCTCTGCACCCGGCGCAGCGATGTTTTGCTGCGCCGCGCGACCATCAGGGCCGACGCCCACACCGGGGCGCCGTACAGGGCCATGGACCGCACGACACGAAGGTATATGCGGCGCACCCTCTCATCTGGTCCCCCGATGTTTGGGAGGAGGCGACCAAGACCAGTCGCCGCCCTCTCCAAACGGGGAGCCAGTCGGTCGAAGTGGACCGTGAATCGCCAGTGGCTGTCCAGGAGGAGACCGAGATCATTCATTCGGTCCCCAACCTGAACATACTCACCCCCTATCATAATCCAGGACCGGGGCGGTCCCCCGCTCCGAGGCCTGTCGTGAAACCACATGGCCTCGGTTTTCAGCGGGGAGATCCGCAACCCCAGCCCCCGGATACCGTCGACGACGGAGGCCAGTCCCGTCTCCGCTAGACGGATGGTCCTCTTCCAATCCCTCCCGACGGCCATCAGCAGCGTGTCATCCGCGTAGCACGTCAGACTGACGCCGTCTGGGAGGGCAGCCCGCAGCACCCGATCGTACCCGATGTCCCACAACATGGGGCCCAGGACATGACCCCTGTGGGACACCACGATCAACCTCCCTCGTGCACAACCGGCCACCTCTGCCCGGATATTCGAGCCACCTGTCCCTCAGGTAGTCCCTTAGGACCTTCCTCACGTAGAGGGGCACTCCGTGGTCAGCGAGTGCCCCCCCCCCCCCCGATACGCCCCCAGGGAAGTGAGTTAAAGGCGTTGGCGATGTCGAGACTAACCGCCAGCGCCACCCCTCCCCGGGACGTAGCCGAGTCCGAGAGGGACCTGACTCGACTAATTGCGTCGAGCGTCGGGCGTCCCCCTCTGAAGCCAAACTGGGACTCGGCCAGGTCGGGACCCACCCGGGACAGGTGCCCCGAGAGGCGGGAAGCCAGCACCCTCTCGAAAAGCTTCCCCACCTCGTCGAGGAGACATATCGGCCGGTACGCCGAGGGAGAATCGGCGGGCTTGCCGATCTTCCTGATCAGGACCATCCGTCCCCTTTTCCAGCGGGACGGGACGCGCCCCATCCTCAGGCAGCCATCGAACAGGCGCCTGAGGCGGGGCCCGAGGACGCGCAGGGCAAGGGCCATGGCTCTGCCCGGTATGCCGTCAGGACCCGGGGCCGTGTTGCGGGCTCCCATTTTCCTGACGGCCCGGGAGAGCTCCTCCACCGTGACCCCCATGTCGTCGGACCAGGTGTTCGGGTCCGACTCCTCGAGCTGCGGCGCCTGTTCCCCCCCCTCATCCAGGGGGAACAGGGTGTCTACTACCCTGTCCAGGAACTCGGGGTCCAAGGTCTCCGTCACGGGGGGCGCCCATGGGCGAAGTTTGCCCATTACCATTTTGTACGGGCGCCCCCAGGGTTCACGGTTCAGATACTCGAGGAGCTCTGACCACGCCCCCGCCTTTGCCCTCTTGATGGCCAGCTGGAGGGCTACCACCTGCTCCCGGTAGCCCTCGTACAGCTGATGCTCCCTCGCCAAGTCGCGACGCCGTCTTCGACGGGCTCTCTGGAACAGTCGCCGGGCGCGAGCACAAACATAGCGCAACCGCGCAATCTCCGGCGACCACCAGTACGTTGCCCGTCGATCCGGGGCGCGGGACCAGGGCATGGCAGCATCGCAGACCGCTACCATACCCCCTTGGAACCGCGCCGCTTCCTCTTCGACATCCACGACCGGCCCAGCCGGAAGTCCGGGCCAGGCCACGACGAGGGAGGCGGCCATCAGCACATCCTCGTCCAGGCGCTTCAGCGCCCACCTCTTCTTCGAGGCAGGGGGAATGAAAGGGGACCCATAACCCCCACCCCTACGAACCCTCCTTGGCGGTCCCCGGCCCCGGGTGGCGCGCACCTCCATCAGGATATAGAGGTGGTCACTCAACGTTTCCACCTCTTGCGCCACCCTCCAACCTCTTACGCGATCCACCACCGAGGAGCAGGCCCATGTCAAGTCGACAATGGACTCCCCCTGGTAGCGGACGCAGGTGCTGGCTGACCCCCGATTAAGTAATCGAAGGTCGGAGCCGGCCGCCCAGTCCAGCACCGCCTCGCCCCTGGGGTCCGTCCTGGGGGAACCCCAAGCCTGAGACTTGGAGTTAAAGTCCCCCAGGACAATAACCGGACGGGGCCGACATCGCGAGATATATCTCGCGACCCCGCCCAGGAACTCCTCAAAGGACCCCAGGTTCCACCGAGGCGGCGCATAGACTCCCACCACCGCAATGTCCCCCCATTGGACCGCGGCGTAGCCCTCGCCGCTCTCCAGAAGGGAGAACGGCAAGGGCATGGAGGCCCCTTCAAGGATGATTGCTACCGAGCCCCCCGGGTTTCCCACCCAATTCGTGTAGTCCGGAATCCTGTATGGCTCGGCAGCAATCGCCAACCCCACACCCCACTCAGCCATGGACTGGACAAGCATGTCCTGCGCCCTGGCCGAGTGGTTAAGGTTGGCCTGAAGCAGCAGGGCCCCCCCCTTCACTGCTCCAGATCCATGGCCCTTTCCTCCACGGGCCTCGTCTCCAGCGTTGCTGGTAACGCCTCTCCTTCCTCTTCTCCCTTCTTCGTGTCCATGGGGCCAGGGCCGCCCGGTGCAGGTGCCGCCGCCACCTTCTTCTGCCCGTCCAGGCTCAGGGCAGCCAGTTTGGGGGCCAACTGCGTCTGCTGGGCCCCCTTGGCACCCTGATTCCTTCTTCCTTTGGGGGGCACGCACCCCCTTGTCCCCATTCGGTGGCCGGAGGGTTTCCCCAGGTCGGCGCACAGGGGGCATCGGGGAGCGCTCCGGCACTCCGCCACCCTGTGCTCGGGGCTACCGCAGTTGTGGCAGCGCCCGGTGCGGTCCACCGTGTTGGTGCACCGCTGCCTCACGTGTCCCGTCTCCAGGCAGCGGAAGCACTGCAGCGGACGGTCCGCCAGCGCCTCCACCCAGCAGGAGTCCAACCGACGCGGATCTTGTTCGCCGCGACCACCTTCCTTGCAGCTGCCAGCGGGCACTTCACCCAGACGGTGCCGAGTCCCAGCGGAGACGACCGGATTTCTCCGGTCTTCACCTCCGCTGGTGCGCACCCTCCAGCAACTGCGATGGCCGCGGCCACGTCGCTGGTGGTAGTGGCCGCCACCAGGTCCCTGACCCGCATCTCGGCCATCTTCGTCGGGCGAGCCACGGTAACCCCGTCCTCCCCGCCTAGGACCTCCCGCATCCTGGCAGCGAGAGCGTCCGCCTTTGCGGCCCTCTCCGGCCCGGGAATCTCGAGAAGGAGACCCCCCGTAACAGCCCTTTTGGGCCGCAGCTCCGTGATGTTGAGCTCCGCCAGGTTGATCTTACTGGCGCAGCTCATGGCCTCCGCATACGACATCTTGGCCCCTTCCTTAATGGTCAGGGCGATCGCCGCCGTACGCGGGGGTCTACGCTGGGGGGTCTTAGGGGCAGCCTTCGCCCCCTTTCCTCCGTCCTTCTTCCTCTGATGTTGGTGCTGCTACTGCGGCCGCTTCTCTTCCTGCGGCTTCGCTGGCAGCCTCTTGCCAGCCGCGGGAGGGGCCGGGCGTCCCTGGGCCCGGGTCGTCGCCTCCGCCTTTTTCCCCTTTCTCTCTGCCACCGTGGCCCACGTCTCTCGGCGCCCTTCTGCGTTGGTGGAGGAGGGGGACCTGGCAGGGGGGAGGGCGTCATCGGGTGCCGGGTCGCCGCGGGTATGGGGGTCTTCCCGCGGCGGCAGGCCGCCACCACCTCCGCCCTCACTTCTCTAATCCGGACCTCCCCCAAGGTCTCATCCCTCGTCGCCTGCTGCGTGGGGCTTGTCCTCGCCCGCCCCTCCGACAACTCCTTCCTCAGGTGATGGGTGCAGCCCTCCCTGTGGAGGTCGGCTACCTGGTTGCGCAGCTGGAGGTTCTCCTCCTCCACTTGCTGCGCGTTGGTTCTGGCCGACCTCTTGGCCATCTCGGTTGTTGCCGCACGCACCGTGAGGGCAGCCTCCTTGAGGTCCCTAATATAGGTCCCCTTCAGGTTGGCGCTCTTCAGGGCCACCCTCCTCACCACATCCATCTGGGCCAGTATTTTTGCACCCAGGTTGGCTGTGGGTTGCGGCCTCATATCATCCGCCAACTCGTCTTCCGTCGGCATCCTTCGTGAGCGCCTGGCAGGCGACAAGTCCTCCCCAGGGCTCTGGACCCTTCTTCCCTTCAAGAAGGCCCGCCTCTGGTCCGACTCCCCAGAGGATCGAGGCCTTTTCTTCGCAGCGACGGCAATGGACGCACTGGAGTCAGTGTCCGCGTCACTTATGTTCCGCGGCAAACCCTCGGAACCAACAGCTGAAATAAATTGCCTCCTTCAAAAAAGACGGCTAGCAATCTGCACAAAGAAGAACCTTCAAACATGCAGATAGCTAGGACGTTTATGACGCGCAAGTCTTAGAACTGTTTTTGAGGAAATCGTTTTATTCCATAATCCGCCAAGGTACGCGAAAATAAACTTATACGGCCTCAACAGTTAATTGCATGCGTCATAAACGTGAGTTTCCAAAAGGGTCCCACAGCTGTGCCCCAACAGGCACGACCAGGTCAAGCTCGAGGATCCTGGCGGAAATTTCCGTGCGTTGGCCATTTAGCCGAAACGGTCAATGTCGCACCGCCTCCTTTGGAATACCCGCGCATCGGGCGCAAAGGAAAGGTGTGTCTACATTTTTTAAACACGCTGATTGGCAACTTGTTATTTCTTCTAAGATCCAATCAACGTGCCCAAAATACACTTCCGAGTCGACGTGATAGGATACACTCGACGAGGAAGTCAGTCTCAGACAGGGTCTTACCCAGTACGCTGAAAAGGATAAACATTATCCTCTCCTTATTCAGTCGTCTGTCTTTTGCTCAGAAGTAGGAGAAACCATTATATTCTCCTACTCCAAAACACACGGGAAACCGTATTTTCCCTCAAATCTTGGTCACTTGATAGTACACTATACACAACAGTTTGATCCGTTCATTGTTATATGTTATTGTTATAATTATTTCTACAATAGTTATTAAACAGTTACATTTTGTTATTAAACGAGCATTTATTCAAATTACCACCTCTATCTCCTTAAACGGTCGTCGAGTCATACGTGCGCGACGGTGTCGATAGAAATCGGAACAGAGATTTACGACCTCTGTTTTACTAGGCTCTCATTGCATCCGATGGTAGCATCGAAGCCGCGTATTACGTAAAAACACTTATAATACATGACGGGGTATTCACCATTGCCTCCCTCCGTGCGCTGCCCCCGGATGTTCCTGGGGTAGCCTCCTTTTTGTTGCCGCAGTCCAAGGGTTGCCCCATGGGTGTGGCCCTCCCCGCCGGACTCGCGCTGCTTGAGCGCGATCCCTCCTTCTTATTCGTTGGTTTTGTGTTTGACGTTGACATTTTGGCAGGTAATTGAACGAACGGTTCGCCCATCATGGGACCGCCACCGCGGTGGGGGCACTTCCCCGTTTAAGTTTGACCCTAAGTATGGATGCCGAAGCCCAGAAGCGGTTTGTCAGGTGGTCAACCCTATCGGCACCGAGTGACTCTAATGAAAAATGTTACGGGATAGGCCCGCGCTATAAAAGTTGTTAGAGGTTTAACGTCACCCCTATTGAATGGGCGACACCGGATCCGAGCCGATGCCAGACCCAAGCATCAGGCTAGACGTGCTGCGATTTCACCTACGCAGCGTCGCACAGTGGCGAAAAAGCCCGGAAACGTGGCCATTAGTAAAAACAAATTTTGTCTAATTTTTAAAATGTGTAAACTGTTATTCATTTATGAACTATTGCTGCATCATCTTCTATCGAATTTAACGTTAATAATTTCTTCCTCTAAGAGATATGCAGCTTCAAACATACTAGTATTAGAAAGGGGATTTTTTCAACTAAAACTAGAAATTATGTTACGATTCACTGTCGATGTATTAAAATAATCTATGAATGTTGGTATTATCTAATGTGCTCTAGCATTATATTTCCATTGATTTTATTACTTTTAAAAAATTGCTAAGGCTGTGGTACTTAAAACTGCAAGATCTATATATTTTTTTTCTTTATTTAAGCAAATACTTGTGAATAAAACAAAGTTAAGTGCCCATTTTTTGTTTAAAGTAAAGCTTAAAGGTCACAGAACAAGTTCCGATTGAAATTTGCTGCGACCTTACGAATTATCGTCATTTGTTTATCGCCTTCCATTGTGATCTTCCTTTAGATCGTGCTTTATTTTTGTAAAGTATTTATAATGCCTTAGTTACTGTTTTATTACTTTTTTGTTATTCATTTATTTCTTACATTGTTGTTAGGACTTCGTTAGTTACCCACTGGTTTATAATGCGGCTGCCTGTCAATTCTATTGAGAAACCTCGGGCACATTAGCTAGAGTTTTTTAATCACCCTAATAATAAAGATAATTCTATTCCAAAACACAAGTCCTCACCGCCTATCGTCTCTGAATAACAATAGTCGTATCATAATCCCTTGATGCTTCGCTGGGGAGGCCACACTTTGGAACGGCTCTATGTATAGTAACATTGGACATTGGGGCTATATTTAGAATATAAAAGTCTAAACCTGAAAATTAACTGTATTGGCATTAATTATAATAAAATTATAAAATATTGGTAATAAATATTAATTATAAAATTAATAACATATTGGTAATAACTGTATTAACATTAAATTTTACATTGTTTACTTTCTGAAGTCATTTTATTATAATATATACCAATAATATACCAAATATTTTAAAATTTTACTTTTGGTCACGTTTTTGAGCTTTCTCGCCACTGTGCGTCGGTTATGAGGAAATACTGACCAGGTAATGCTCCATACCTGCGCCCGAATACTCCACTTCAACCCCGTCATTGGCTCCAGACAGTGAACGCGTGAGCGGTTCTTCCACGTTAAACATGCGGGTTCACGGGACCTTTGCCGTACTTGTCGGACTTACGTTTACCCTTATTACTACCGCAGAGGTCAGGTACTAACATCACGCGCCACTCAGGGCGGGGGGCAACTACTCCCCCCTTGGTTAGTCTGCCGGGAATATCCATGGGGCATCGACCACAGCCCATTCGCACGCACATTCACTCCATGAGCCGCTACTTAGTTTTCACCGCTCAGCCCAAGCCCGTCCGGCATGGTTGGACCTGCCGGGAATGCAGCCCCCTCCGGCATGGTCTTGGGCCTCATTGCGACTACTTAAGCCCCTGCACCACGACAAGGTGGCGGCTCCTAGCAGGGGTGGCTTTGAGACCTGCCTTGATTAATTTGTCGTTCTCGAGGATTCGTTCCATGTCTTGCTTAGTCTGTGTTTCTAGTAGGATTCCTCCGTTTCCGATTTTTCTGAGGTTCCTGATTTGTAGGCTTTCTTTGGCTGGGGCTATGATCGCGATGAGTGCTTTTTGGTTTCTTCGCTGTTTGTATTTTCTTTTTGTTCTGTCGGATATATTGTGATTATGTTTCTGGGTGGTTTGATCGTTCTCGCTGGGGTTATTCCTGTTGTTACTTTCGCTATTTGCGCGTAAGTTTGCTGGGCTGCTCCTGTCTGTCCTTTAAAGGCTTTCATTTTTTCGAAGGCTCCGTTGATGGAGGCGTCGAGTTGGTTAATGGTTTCTTGGAGGCTGTTTTTGTTACTTAGTTGGGCGTGGAGGGTGGCGTTATCTACTTGCAGTTTTCCTAATAGTTCTTGAGCTTCCTGTGCTTTGCAGCGTATTTGCTTAATATCATTTGTTGTTAATTCCGTACCTTTTTTGCTGCAGATGTTGATTATTTCGTCGAGGGGTGTGGCGGTGCTGGTTTGCTTTAATTTGTGGATCGGTTCGCTTTGTTCGTCGTCTGTTGTTTCCTTTATTTGGTTTATTTGATTTCCGATTGACTGCTTCCGCTTGCTTTTTTTCCCTTTGAGTTTTGTTTTGGGGAAGTCGGATTCCTCTGTTTCCTCCGTGGATGTTTCTTCTTTGTTCCTTTTCCTGTTCCTAGGTTTTCCTGTTTTTGCTGTTGCGAATAATTCTTCGCACTCCATGGTTTTTTGCTTTTGTGTATTTTCCTGTGTGTGCCTTATTTTGCTTGCTCGCCCGAGCCAATCGGGGAGTAGGGTGGTTTGAGTGTCCTCCACCTTACGTGGTTTCTTGTTCGTTTATCCTGAGTCGTTCAGGAGGTAGGGGCTGTGTTGCTGCCTTTTTTGGGAGACTCTGGGTTTGCTCATACACCCGCGCCAATCAGAGATCAGGAACCGACTTGGTCACTGTCCAAGGTCCGCACTTTTTTTGCACGTTCACCCGCGCCAATCAAAGAGCAGGAACCAACCTCAAACGCATCGCTCAACAGGTGATACACGGTTTCAATATAAACAATGTAACGGCGATGGTTCTTTTGGACCTCCAAAAAGCCTTCGATTCCGTTTGGCATAACGCCCTGATTTTTAAATTACAGACCCTTGGTTTTCGATGCGAGTTTCTAAAGCTGGTGAAATCATACCTGACTGGCAGATCCTTTTACGTTCGCGTAAACGGAGTTGCGTCAAGTGCTCGGCCGACTGTGGCAGATGTTCCACAAGGTTCAATTCTTGGCCCTGTACTGTTTAATCTGTTCATAAATGATATCCCCACCCTCACTGCATGCGCGCTGGCCCTGTTCGCGGACGACACCGCGCTCCTCTCCACGTCGCGCCGACCGCGGGTGGCATGTGATCGGCTACAGCGGTATTTAAACACGGTTCATGATTTCTTTAAACAGTGGAAATTGGCCATCAACGCCAATAAGACTGAGGCCATCCTTTTTTCGCGTCAACGAAATTCCACTATTGAAAATCTTATGGTCAATGGACATTCGGTTCAATTATCCAAAAAAGTCACATACCTTGGGGTCGTTTTGGACTCCAGACTTACTTGGGTCGAGGCGGTAAATGACCGCATTGCCAAGATGCACAAAGTTGCGGCTGCTCTTAGGCCGCATTTGTCTCATCATTCTAACCTGTATGAGATTATTCGTCTAACTATATACTGCATGTGTATCCGCCCGGTATTGACGTACGGATTTATAGTTTATTGGGACTGCCTCTCGTTGGCAAACCGGCAGAGAGTCCAGACAGCGCAAAATAAGGTTTTGAAATTAATCCTAAATCTGCCTATTTCTTTTCCTACTAAAACACTGCACCTCCGTGCAAAAATACCGCCTGTGGAGGCCTTTATCGGCAGGTTGACCGCAAATTTTAAATGTGATAAACACATCAATCCATTGGTTCGCCGGCTAGCCGACGTTAATATACATACGATACCTTATCCTATAAAATACAAATTCCCGTTGCATTCCAAGTTTGATCATGCCCGGACTGACCCACATCGTGATTTCTAAAACACTTCTTTTTCTATCTTTCATTGTCTCCCTTTTCATACTTGACTGTCTTACAAATGCTCATATGCACAACATACTCCAGTTTCACCCAACTGGAGAAATTTCCATTTGTTGTTTTTCGTTCTCCTTTTAGTCATAGTTTATACCACTAGCGGTTTTTTGAAAATTTTCCGCCATATTTATCCTCCTTGATTTCTTTAGCCAATACCCCTTACATCATGCAGCTAACAGCACGTTATTTCCAGGATTGCCGGTAAGCTGGCCATTGCTAGCAGGTACGGTACAAAGTGCAGGGGGGGAACTTACGCCTACGTTGCGTACATATTTGGGTGCCTTCAGCTGAGTATTTTTATTCCCCATTATCCCCCCCCCCACAAATCGTTGTCAATTATAAAAAAAAAAGGGCAGGAACCGACCTGGCCACTCTCCACGGTCAGCACTTTCACTTAGACGATTGTTTTTGTGCTCTTATTTTACAATTTATGTTCGATCTGGCACTGTTATATTCACTTTGGCGACGGTATGGTGTGGTTGCGCGCACTCTTGAGTAGCAGGGTAGGTTTCCAGCGCGTTTATTCGGCCCTGTGGGGGTTGTAATGCGAGGGGAAGCCGCGCGAAACCTCCGAACAAAATGGAGGTCACGCGTCAGTGACGCGCGTGGGATCTCTGCGTGGCCAAGATGTGTCTCATTATATGCACTTTTTGAATTTCTTGAAACCAAATATTAGATCCATAAGTTGTTATTGGGAGAAATACAGCATTGTATATAACTTTTATTATATAGGTTTTAATGCCCCAGGAATCCCGAGCGATCCTCCTTAGCGCCATTGTAAAATTTATTATTTTATTTCTTATATATTTAACGTGCTCCACAAAATTCAGTCTATCGTCTATAATTACTCCCAAATACTTAATTTTGTCTATATACTTTATTTTTGTATTATTAATCTTTATTATAGGGAGCCTATCCTTATTTAACTTTACTTTTATTAAAATAGTTGCGGATTCACTTATTGAAACATTTAGTTTATGATTCTTACACCACTCACTCAAAATCTTAAAATTTAGCTCTTTATTCGATATGATTTCTAATTCAGATCTTGCGTTGCCCTTCACTATTTGTAAGTCATCAGCATAAGCAATAATTTCTGCATTTTGTTCATTAATTTCATTTTGAAAATTTTCCAAGAAAGTGTCCATGCACCAACACCATGCAATGGGACCAAGTACGGATCCCTGCGGGCAGCCTTTTTGCATGTATCGACTAATTTTATCATATTTTGTTTTAACTATCATTTCCCTGTTCTTAAAATAACTTTTTATTAACTTAATTAGCGTGGTGCTACAATCAGCTTTTATTATTTTCGCGATTATGGCTGGCCACCATAGGTTGCCTAATGCCGCTTCAATATCTATAAATACAGAAATCATATATTTTTTATCGCTACTTTTAATACTTGTTTTTAAGGCAGTCAAAGCATCTTCTGTAGACTTCTGCGGCTTAAATCCGAATTGCATGTCATTTTCTAGATCTTTGTTTTTATAATATGCTTCTATCCTATTTACAATAATGCGCTCAAAAAATTTTCCCATGGCGGATAGCAATGCAATGGGTAGTATATGTAATATATGAATTAAGTATAGTTTTATCCTTCATTGGGTTTTTTAGAATAATTTTTAAATTGGCCTGCTTCCAATCTTTCGGAAAGACTCCGTTCCTCATACAGTTATTGAAGAGATTGTACATGATGTATTTGTCTGCATTCCGGAGTTCAAAAATAATTTCAGACTGGAAGCAGTCCAATCCAGGGGCCTTTTTTTTATTACATTTATTTAATGAACCAAAAATCTCTTCATGTGTTATATCGGGTTCTAAATTTTTATTATAGTATAAATTGTTTTTCCTTTTTAATTCCATTTGTTCATTTCTTTCGTCTTCATCTGAATCATTAGGCATGCATTTATTTAACAATTCCCGTACGGTTTCTTGCCAGCTTGTAGTTGTTGCACCTGATGGGAGCTTCACCGCACCCAGATGTTCATCTTTATTTATTTTGTTACGGATTATTTTATAAATCATGCCCCACGGATCTCTGTTACCTTCTTTTGTTACGAAATTTTTCCATGACTGTTTCTTTGTTTTCTTTATTGTCGCAACATATTTATTCCTAATTATTTTAAATTTTAGTCTATATTCCGGAATTAGGTCATAAAAATTTAATTTTATTGCTCTTTGTAATTGTTTTTTACGTCTGCGCAGTGGTGTTCCCCCTCGCCCCTCTCGGTCACCACCGCCGCTGACTGGAAGACTGGCGGCCCCGCTGGGGAGGATCATGTCCTCCCGGTAACCCGCGGGGCCGTCGGCGTGCCGCGGACGGCTCGGGTGGGGGCCCGAGTCGCCCTGATCGCGGCCTGGGATAGGAGGGCCGTACTGGGTGTCGCCCCCGGTACGGCCGTGCACGAAGGTGGCTCGGAGGGTCCCTCCGACCCTCCCGAGGATAGGGCCGAATTGGCATGGGCGCGGGGAGGCACCGGACGATATCTTTGGAGGTCCCGGAGCCTCCCATCATGCGCCGGAGGTAGGCGACCGGGGTGGTTTTAGCCGGTAAGAATCCGGCACTACATCCTGCCCTCCCCCAGGGCAGGAGGTGTCTTGCGAAGATTTCCACCTCGAAAAAAAAAAAAAAAAAAAACATCGTTTTTATTACTGACTTGCATCACAATACCTTTTTTCTTCATTTGGCGAATGCCTCTGACTTCTAGATTTTTACTAGTGTCTTTTAATTTTTCTATTACGTCCTTTTTTATTTCGTCATTATCGCGTTCGTCATTTTCTTTTTCCGGTTTTAGCAAAATTACTTCAAATTCTTCTTTCTTTTTTTGTCTTACAGTGTCGAGGCCACTTACAGGATGCGGGGCACCAGGCGCACTTGCGGCAACCTGCGCGTAGGAACTTTTAAAGGTGTATTTATTTTCAGTTTTCAATACTTCATTTTTTATAATTTCCTCTTGGAGTTTGTTCTCAAGAACAGGCCATTTTTTCAGGACGTATTTGATACATGCTTTTGTGACTTTATTATTCTCATTGAAGAGAAATTCTTCCAGTTTTAATCGCCCTTCGTAAACATCTTTTAATGTTTTATTTACTTCTTTTGTCTCTTCTTCTTTCTCTTCTACGTTTGCATTATCTTTTTCACCTGTCTTTCTCCTTTTACGCGCTTTTTTAGGTGTTCCCTTAGTCGAGGTATCTTCTGAAAAAATGGACGATGTTGAACTCGTCCTGCTATGGATTCTGCTTTGTGGCTCAGATAAAGTCATTTCTACTTCTTCCATTTCTATTTCTCCTTCTCTTCATCTTTGTTTTGTTTTTGGTTTGTTTGTTTAGATTTGTAACTCATACTTGGTCCCACGAGTATGGTGGAAAAGAGGTCGACTGAGGTAGAGCCACCATTACCCCAGCAAGGCTAGATAAAATCAGGTTTCGCCAGGTGCCTGAAGTTTGGCCGCAAACAAACTTTTTTTTTTTAGTCCGGAGCCTGTTCCAGGACCCTGCTAGGTGCAAGCACCCAACATACCCACCCAAGAATCTTGAATTTAATTTCTCCAAACATACATACGCGTCCCAAAATACCGCCCCTGCCCTAAGGGCAGTTGAGCACCTGCAAAGTCGGAGACGGAACTCCTTGCTCGTTTAAACTATCTATGCGTGCTGCTGATAGGCGTCAGACAGACGGACATGACTCCAATCCGCTGCCGACGCCCACCTGGTGTGCGGGGTTTCGCCAGTACCGGGACCGCTGCACTCCCATTTGTCATGAATGACCTTGGTTACAGCTGCCGTCCCGGTAATCTACTAATTTCCCTACCAGGGAAATATTTAATTTATATACCCCAAAAGTGAAACCGATATTGCATACCAATCCAGCGCAGCACTCGGAAGCACTCGCGCTGGTGTAATTTAATCACTCACGCACTCATTTCTTCATTATCCTGCTATAAATGGTAACTAATACTGCGCCGTCCCGAAGAAGGCGCCTCCCTTCCCTTGGTGGAGCCCTCTCATCATTCCCTGCATACACCATGCATTCAAAATTTATTTAAACTTCAGTCATCCATATAAATTTTACAACTTAAATTATGAAGCCCCATACCACACGTCGGGCCACATTCATATTTACACATTCATACTTCATTATCCAAAGTGTCAATAAATGTCAATATGGCATGTACCGCACTGCGAGACAAGATACACTAAACGCGCACTTCCATTAGAACGCGTATCACTGTTTACAACGGGATGATTTACACCGTTACGCACTTATCGCCTTGTCACGGACATTGTACACAAAGTTATAAAATAAACCAATATTACCGCCCAACAAAAGTGGATCGCGTGGCTCTATTAAATTACAATTACAATAGTTTAATTCTTCGCCAAACTGGGCCAAAAAATGCCCAGGACCGCTCAAAAACCAATACCATGAGTAGAATTCACCAGTGTCACGGATATTACTGTTGCTCATACTTATAACATCGTTAATCGATGTTATAATCACTAATTTATACCTATTCTAAAGCTATTTCAATAAATATCAATCTAATTCTAATGAACTCCTTATTATTAGCTTAAACTAATTATTCTATTTTATGTTTTTTGCTTTTTATGTTTTATTTTGTAACTTTTATTTAAACCTATTTATCCTATCTTATGTTTTTTAAGTTTTCTATGTTTTGGTTTTTATTATTATGAACTATATCTATTTGCTAGCTGTCTATTATTATGCTGGTAAATAATTTATTACCTGCAGCACCAAAATATTATATTGTGACGTCTGCCGGCATCGCCTTAGACGTATTGATTTAAGATCGTCGTCGGTAAAGAGAACGCCCTCCATACGTTCCTCTTCTAATTCTATTTCTAAGCGCCTGAAGTTGGTACGCAGGATTCGCCATCAGGTCGCCATTGTCGTCGTTGTCTTCGCGCAAGTGGTCGCCCATGGGCCACTTCCTATATATATAAGTTCCGATCCTAAATCCTTGCATCTGGGGCAGAAATCGACTGCAGCCCTACTGATGAGTCTAGGCGGTCGATTCCGAGACGAAACGCACATCCAAATCCAAATATCCTTTTTCCTTCCTCGACATGCCACCTCTCCCTGGAGAAATTACGGTCCTCAGCAAGTTGTTGCCGCGGCGGGCCGGGTGACGTGGCAAGATCCCTACATTACGTCCCACCTTAGGGCCGGGACGTAACAATACGAAAATATATCTACAATAAATTATAAAATATTCCGTCTGTCTCGTGTCGAGCGTGTCAATTAGAATGTTATACCTTCTCTTATTATGGTAACTGTGTGTATCCGTTAGCAATGTCCGTTAGTCCGTTTTACATTGATGTAAAATGTCCGTTCTATTAGATTATTGAACCTCAGTCCGTCTACAGCCCCTGGCAGATGCATCCCGACTTACACAGCACGTGCCTGCGTTCATACATCCACCAGTTGCATGCTCCCTGTATATTCACTATTCTACTTGTCCTGCTTATAGTTGCATTACCTATTAGCTTAAGTACTCCTATAACAGTCTACTGTATTGTATTCGTTATTATTATGTTAACCTGTTTATCTTATTTAATGTTTTGTGCTTTTCTATGTTTTTTAGTTTCGATATATACTATATTCTAACAATTACTAGTATGTACACCGTTGTATACCTATAAAATACATAAACTATGTAAAATATACCATCAGTCTCGCGTCAAGTGTATCGATTTTAATGTAGAAACATTATTTCTATTTATTGTAAATGTCAATCAGTCCATCATCATCCCGTTCTGATTGCGAGAAGAGGCGCACCTAGAGCGTACACGTTGGGACCCGAAAGATGGTGAACTATGCCTGGTCAGGACGAAGTCAGGGGAAACCCTGATGGAGGTCCGTAGCGATTCTGACGTGCAAATCGATCGTCGGAACTGGGTATAGGGGCAAAAGACTAATCGAACCATCTAGTAGCTGGTTCCCTCCGAAGTTTCCCTCAGGATAGCTGGCACTCGCTCGTTCCTCTGTGTCTCCTCTGTTCCAATGAGTCTCATCTGGTAAAGCGAATGATTAGAGGCCTTGGGGCCGAAACGACCTCAACCTATTCTCAAACTTTAAATGGGTGAGATCTCTGGCTTGCTTGAAACGTGAAGCCACGAAATTTTGGATCAGAGTGCCAAGTGGGCCAATTTTTGTAAGTAGAACTGGCGCTGTGGGATGAACCAAACGCAGAGTTAAGGCGCCTAAGTCGTGCGAGGTGAACGGACGCATTATTGCGAAACCGGGATCTGAGCTCGGTCCCGTGCCTTGGCCTCCCGCGGATCTTCCTTGCTGCGAGGCTTCCGTGGCGGATCTTCCGTCGTGGTCGTTCTCTTCGGCCGCCATTCAACGCTCAGCTCAGAACTGGCACGGACTAGGGGAATCCGACTGTCTAATTAAAACAAAGCATTGTGATGGCCCCCGCGGGTGTTGACGCAATATGATTTCTGCCCAGTGCTCTGAATGTCAACGTAACGGGCAGAGCGGTGAGGGCGACACCGTTGGGGAGTGGCGACCCCACCCACTCGAGCTGGCAGGGCGGTGAGGGGCAGCACCGTTGGGGATTGGCGACCCCATCTACCCGAGCTGGACGGCAGGTTGGTCAGGCCGCAAGACGGCAGAAAGTATAGTAATTGAATTACTATTACATACGCTATACTAAATAGCGAAAGATACGAAAGATGGTGTGATTCATGGGGCACATAGTGCCCCAAAACACGTTGGGGATGTGGGACGATCTATGAACCAAGCATATAACAACTCTAGCCTGGAACAACTCTAGCCTTGCACCGGCGGCGTAAAGCAATACGCCGCTGGAACTTGGCGGCATTTTGCTGCCGGTCCAGCGGTGGAAAGCAATACGCCGCTGGCACTTAGCGGCATTTTGCTGCTGGTCCGGCGGTGGAAAACAATACGCCGCTGGGACTTAGAGAAATTCTAAGAAGTTCCATCCATCTGGCGGCGTAGAGCGATGTGCTGCCGGGGCTTGACGGCACAGCCCATGCCGTTTTTGCTCCGGTGGCGCAAAGCAATACGCCGCCAGCACTTAGAAAAAATTTAAAGCAATCTGACGCCCACATCCCCAGCGGACTCTAAAACGCCGCCTGTGGCCGGGCTTACCTGCCGTCCCGATAGCTTTGCCCCCACAAATTAGGCAAGTAAAGGATAAGAGAGGGCACGGAAAGGAACAAACGAATAGAGTCACACAATCAATCAAGTAATGGATAGGATAGTGTTAGAAGAAGAAGCCTCGGACGCAGGGGCTCCCGATCCTGGAATCCCTGTGGCGGACTTGTCCGCAATGGATCGGAGGACCACAAACGACGACACAGCTTTTGCACCCGGATCTGAGACGGCACATATAACGGACCTGCCCCTCAGCGGGTATATTAAATGCAGGTTCTGCGTCAGGGAGGGTCCGGAAACATGCTTCATACATGAAGGGCAATTTATGAACCATATTGAAGAGAGACACCCTCGGCAAAAGGCAGTGTGGAGGTGCGCCGTCTGCCACAAGAGCTTTGACAAGCTTCATGGCTGGCGGTGTCACAGGCCGCACTGCCCAGGAACGATACCAGAGGAAGAGGCCGAGGGTGAAAGAACGAAAAAATGCACAACATGTAACAGAACTTTCCGGACCCAGAGGGGATTAGCCCAACATGAAAGATACCAACGCCCTTTGGCGCGGAACCTGAAAAGATCAGAACAATGCGAGAGTGGCAGGAAGAGACCAAGCAACAGAGCCTCGGCTTGGTCTAAAGAGGAAGTGGATCTCCTGATCGTACTTGACAGGAGATTCCGAGGAGAGAAATACCCTAATGTTAAGATTAGGGAGTTCCTGCTACAAAAGACATGTAAACAGATAAGTGACAAAAGGAGGCTCCTGCCCGCGGGGGGCAGGGATAGAATAGCAGAGGAGGATGCCGATGAAAGATCGTCGGGGAGCTCCGTCTACGAGACAGCAACAGAGAAAATACAGGAAACTCCCCGGCTGAGCATCGGCAGAGAAAGATGGGAGGATCCTCTCCGTAGATACATTATCGCCAATGATCTCGAAGACAGGCATCCACTAAGGACTGTCGAGAGAAAAATACAAGACATGGCGCAATGGAGACAGATCCTCCCCGCGGACGTCGACCCGATAATTACAATGATAACGGAACAACTTAAGGGCGGCGTCCGCGAAAGTCCTGATATCGGAGACAGGACGAACATGGAAGGAAACAGGCAAGAGCAAAGAGGAGGGACACGAAGAGCCAACAGGAACACAAGAAAGAGAAAATATGAGTATGCAAGGGCTCAAGAAATATATAAGAAGTGTCCCTCCCGGCTTGTCGACTGGGCGATAGTGGGTAAAGCGCCAGAAGACAAGGAGAAAGTGGAGGCACCTCCAAAAGAAGAGGTAGCCGCACTTTATGAAGACCTCTGGGGGGTGGCAGGACCCCAAGTTAAACTCAAAAGCAAAAGGAGAAGCAGAGGCAATGAAAGAAGCAGCATAGGTACCGAGGAGGTATGGACGCCCATCACACGGTGTTCTGGATTCGCTTGTGGGAAGGGCGCTCGTTCGCTTCGCGCCTAGCGCTGTTCCGTGGCGACAAGCGCGAGCGTTCTTCCCCACTTATCTCCGCATGCCCTTTGCGCCGCGCAGCGATATAAATACCGCTGCGCGACTACACTATTCGTCGCTTTTTCACTCAACAAAAGAGATAACAGGTATTTAGAGAGAATTGCGATACGAGTTAAACGATTTACAACCGTTTAAACTATTTCTAAGATAAGAGATAAAAGGCGTGCGGAGAGACTTTACACAATCATCTGTTACTAGTGCTTTATTGTTTCTGTGGCTTTATTGTACATTATTGTTTTGTTCGGTGACGTTAAATATATGTGAGTCGTGCTAAACGTGGATTGTTCTTAATTTATAATAATTCCTAAACCGTTACGTGTTGAAATTAAAAATCTAACGAGCTATCCGAAACATTGGTCCTTCGAGCCGGATAGCTTAACGGACGGAATTAATAAAAGGATTAAAATACATTTAAATAATCCCGTTACATAAATTCGTTACCGGCTAAAGTGCGCGAAAAACCGTCGCCCGCAAGACAATAATAACCAGGGTTGAACGCGGTTCGAACTACTTTCGACGTTTTTTCACTGAAACGACCTCGCCTACGAGTCAAGTTCGGTTCTTATTATTAACATTCAAACAGCTATGGAAAAATACGTTAATAGGTAGCTGTCGCTGTATCAACGGATTTCTAACACCGTCACGAATATGAAGAAGTTACGAGCCGCTAAAATTACTGAAGGAGTGGTAACTTCGCGGCTCGAACTACTGGAGAAAAACTGGAACACCCTTACCGAGGGTCACGATCAATTGTTGGACATTGTGACCCCCGAGTACGCAACCTGGCCATATTTCGTCACTGACCATTTGGCTCTATGCGAGGAGGCGTATCTCGTCAACAAGGCCGCGCTGCTGGACCTCCGCAAGCCGTTGGAGCAGCCGATGACCGCTCCCATCGCCAACCCCCCGCAGCGCTTGCTTCCACGAATCGACGTGCCTCGGTTTTCTGGGGACTACCGGGAGTGGGCAAGCTACCGTGACCTGTTCACGTCGCTGGTGACTGATAATAAGCAACTTTCCGGGGTGGAGAAATTCCACCACCTTAAAATTAGTCTATCCGGCGAGCCCGCTCAACTAATTCAGAATATACGCCTCACGGAGGCCAACTTTACTGGAGCGTGGAAGATTATCGCTGCGCGCTACGAGAATCTGCGCATCTTAATCCAATCGCATCTCTCCGCTCTTTCCTCATTGCCGTCCATGAGGAAGGAGACAGCAAATTGCCTGAAGCCTCTTCTGAACGGCACACTGGACGCCGTTCAGTCACTGGAAGCCCTTGGCCGGCCAGTCGAGCACTGGGATGACTGGTTGGTCTTCGGGCTTGTGCAAAAGTTGGACGCGAAGACAAGACTGGCGTGGGAATCTTCAATTGGTGCTTCCACCGACCCTCCTTCGTTCAGCCAGTTACATCTGTTCCTCACTGGACACCTGCGTGCGTTGGAAGCAGTAGAAGACGTCGTTTCGGCTGCGGGAGCATCGACTTCTTCAGGGTCAATGACTTTCTCCGCTACTCGCGAAAACTCGAAGCCCCTCTCCACTACTGCTTACGTGCTGCCGCGCCTGTCTTCATATTCCCCCACTCGAACCACTGCTGCTCGGTTATCTCTCGCTCACGTGCAGGATTTAGAACTTGCTGATCCTGACTTTCGCTCTGCTGGACGGGTCGACATCATTTTGGGGGCTGATGTCTACTCCGAAATAATTGTGGAGGGCATCCGGAAGGGTCCACCCAACAGTCCGGTTGCCCAATGCACTTCTCTAGGTTGGATTCTCACTGGACATTGCAACCCCTCTCCTCTCTCGAACTCTTCACCGCGTGAAGCGTATACATTGCAATGTATCACAGGCGATACCACTCTATCTGAATCACTTCAGCGCTTCTGGGTACTGGAGGAGGTATCCACACCTCCCCGTACATTTACTACGGCGGAGAGTGAGTGCGAGCAGCACTTCTGCTCCACGCACTCCCGCGACTCCACTGGTCGGTATCAAGTACGGCTTCCCTTCAATTCTTCTCCGGCCCAATTGGGAAACTCGCTCGACACAGCACTCGTGTTGTTACGCAAACTCGAAACTCGCTTGAAGGGCAAGCCTGCACTGGAAACTTTATACAATTCCTTTCTAGAAGAATATTTACGATTAGGGAATATGGAACCCGTACCTTCGGACTCCATATCTTCTCGTTCGGCATATTATTTGCCGCATCACGGCGTGTTGCGCGATGCAAGTGCAACTACGCGACTTCGGGTTGTTTGCAATGCTTCTCAGAAAACGAAATCCGGAGTGTCGCTCAATAATTTGCTTCATACTGGGCCCAATCTTCTACCGGAAATATTCCACATTTTGCTGCGATGGCGAAAACACGCCGTAGTTTTCTCGGCCGACGTCCAAAAGATGTACCGGCAAATTTTACTTGCTCCAGAAGATTGCGATTTTCAACGCATTCTTTGGCGTCAACATTCTGGAGAAGCTCCCCGTCACTTTCGACTGCGTACAGTCACATATGGAATGTCATGCGCTCCATACCTCGCTGTTCGCACGCTGCAGCAGCTGTGCAAAGACGAACAGCATGCTTTTCCTTTGGCTGCAGCGTGCGCATCCAATGACGTCTATGCTGACGACGTCATATCCGGAGCCGATTCACTCGATAGAGCTCTTGCTCTACAACAGGAGCTGTTACGGTTGTTCAAGGCGGGCGGTTTTACCTTGCACAAATGGGCTTCTAATAAACGGGAATTGTTGGAAGCACTTCCTGTCGACGCTCGGCAGGAAAATCCTGAACTCGCCTCCAATCTTGATAACGTTTCCACACTTCTTGGCCTCCGTTGGCACTCTTCGGAGGATACCTTTCACTTTTCTATTGAGCCACGCAAAACGGAATCACCGGTAACGAAACGCATTGTTTTTAGGGAGGTGGCAAGCCTCTTCGACCCACTAGGTTTTCTGGCACCGGTGGTGATCACAGCCAAAATATTTATGCAGTCCTTGTGGCTGCTTAAACTCTCTTGGGATGAAACACTTCCCCCTTCACACGCCCACTATTGGGAAAGTTACTACGAGCAACTGCGTTCACTATCCTCGCTGCGCATTCCTCGTTGGTTATTTAACCACGCAAATACTAACAGGTTGGAGCTTCATGGTTTTGCGGATGCTTCGGAAAGAGCATACGCTGCTGTAATATACTTGCGCTCCTCTTCTTCCAACTCAATGCCTTTTGTATCACTCGTTGCTTCTAAAACACGAGTGGCTCCGTTGAAGCAAATTTCTGTGCCTCGTCTCGAGCTCTGCGCTGCTTCACTTCTTACACGCTGGACTATCAGTGTCAGAGACAGTTTGCATTTGGCAAATTGTTCCATTAACTTGTGGTCAGATTCTACAGTTGTGTTAAGTTGGTTGCAGGGTCACTCCTCGAGGGGAGCAGAAGCGGTTTTGGGACTTCCTGGCGACGTTTTTCGCCGGGTCGAAACCACAATGGAACTGATGTTCTCTTATATCTGGGCTGCATCCATTGCAGTCAGGTGCGGAGAACTTCGGTGAAGTTGGCGGGCCCAAGACGGCTAAATCCACTCACCTCACCTCCTCGTGGGGCTCCCTGGTTCCCCTGGAACCAGCATAGCTGGGGCGGGGGGCGAAAGAGTGAGTGGTAACTGGACTGGATCTAACGATGACGAAATGGGCAAGTGTGGAGTATAAAAAATTATGACAGACACAACTAAAGGACTGGAAAATTACTGCTCAGGAGGCCTCGGAACCTCCAGAGCCGGCGTTGCGGGGGTGGTTAAGCAGGTCCCTGCTTCGTCGTTATCTTACGACTGCGGAGTGTCAGTGGTGGAAGACCAGGCCACTGTACACTCTATGACTACTGGCGAGAGGAGGAGCGATCCTGGAGGCGGACCGGAGTCGCACTCGGACTCTGGATCGAGCGTCCGAGGTGGAAGGAGAGCAAACGGGAGGGGGAAGGGACTCAGGAAGAGACCCAGGGTTTGGGTCTCCTCGGATTCTCCGAGGCGAGGAGACATCGGAGGACGAGCCTCTGCCTCGGACTCGGATGCGGGGACCGCAGGGCAGCGCGGGATCGCGACCAAGTCGGGGTTCTGCAGGAGTTCGGAGCGAGCCCTGCCGAGACCGGAGGATTTGCGCCGCGAGATGCAAACGGAGGCGACCGGTGGACTGGGCGGCGCTGTCCTGGGACATATGAGGGAGGTCGAGAGAATATCCTCGGCCTCCAGGAACCTGAAGGACAGCTTCGTCCACGCCTTGCGAGTGGCAGCCAGGGAGACCTCGGCGGCCGTCACCGAGCTTGTACAGCGCTCCTCCAGCTCCGTGGAGGCACAGTGGCTGGAAACGGAAAATGCGCAGCTGAGGGCCGAGCTGCGCAACGCCAAGAAGGAGCTGATCGACCTGCGTAAGGAACTGCGCAGGGAGGCTGCCAGCATCGTGGCGAACGGCACGCAGGCTGTGCCGGGACCGACCAGCGGGAAGATTACCGGAGAGGCTGGGAGTGCAGCAGTCCGGATCACCAGGACGACGGTTGCGGCGCGAATGGAGGGGATTCGTCGCGAGCAGCTGCGTCTGGCGGACACCGGAGAAGGTGTGGAGGAGGAAGAGCAGCAGCAGCCGCGGCGGCCCCCCCTGCAGCCGGTGAGTGCGCCCTTACCTTGTATATCCGGATCCCCCTCGGGGAAAGATCTGCCCCGGCAGAGGGAGGGGAGCTCCCTTCAGGAGAAGGTGGCAGCCATGGTGAGGATGGAGATGGCTGCCATGGAGAGGAGGCTCCTCACGGCGGTTGCTTCTGCCGCCCAGGCTGGGGACGGGGGCGTGCTGCGCGCGGAGGGTGCTGCGCCGTCGCCCCCTGGGTCGCAACCTGCGGCTCCGGTTGCGGCGCCCCGGATGCCCACGGGCGTGGCGCCGGTCAGGACAGCTGGGGAAGAATGGAGGGTAGCCAGGAGCAGGGCTGCCCTCAGGAAGGAGAAGAAGAAGGGGAGACGAACGACAACGGTCTCCTCCCCCCCGGTTCAGCAGCCGACGCGCGGGAAGGCGTCGCGACAGGGGCGTGCGCCGCCGCCGGATACGGACGCCAACAAAAGCAACAGGACGAAGGGGCGACCACCGAAGAAAGGGGCGCGGATTCTCCAGCGGCCCCCGAGGGCGGCCGTCGTCACGCTGACGGCGGCGTCGGACGCCAAACTGACGTACGCGCAGGCGATGGCGGCGGCCAGGGAGAAGATAAGCCTGGCCGAGATTGGGATCGACGGGGTTAGGCCCAAGACGTCGAAGACCGGCGGGCTTATCCTGGAGATTCGGGGGCCCGGTGGCCAGGAGAAGGCCCAACAACTGGCTGACAGGATGGCGGGGGTCCTGGAGGGCTCGGGGGTGAGAATCTCCAGGCCCAGTAAGACCGGGGAATTCGATGGGAATTCCAGTGGGTCCGATGCCCGCTGGAAGCGGCACACCGGGTGGCGAGGGCGGGGCGAATCACCGTCGGGTGGTGCAGCGCGTCCGTGGAGCCCCTCCAAACGCGCCCGCTCCAGTGCTTCAGGTGCCTGGAAGTTGGGCACACGAGAAGCGGGTGCACCAGCGGCACCGACAGGAGCGATCGGTGTTACGGTTGCGGGGGTGGCGGTCACCGGGCCAGCAAATGCTCGGCTGCCCCGAGATGCCCCGTGTGCAGCGACCAGGGGCGACCGGCTGGGCACAGGCTGGGGGCTCCTTCGTGCGCTCCCTGCAAGCCTGGAGGGAGAAGAGGGAGGAAGGATCCGGATCCGTCACCGCGGCCCGCTCTTCCGGCGGCGCCAGCACCAGCCGCGCCCGCACCGGCGGCCATGGAACTGGAGGTGGTACAGCGGGACACCACGGAGCAAGTGGAGGCACGAGAGTCGGCTCTTGAGCTGAGTCCGGCTCAGGAGCCGGCGGAGAGGAGCCCTGACCGCACGGTCGGGCAATGCCCTACGGAGGAGGGCATGGATCTGGAGTAGCCTTCAGTGCCAGGCTACTCCAGACCAACATAAACCACTCCCGCAGGGCGCAGGATCTGCTCATGCAGACCATACGGGAGTGGGAAATAGGGCTGGCGGTCGTCGCGGAGCCATATGCGGTCCCCGTTACCCCCTCCACTCCGTGGATGGGGGACACGCGTGGCTCCGTGGCGATAGTGGGGGGAGGGGGAGGACGCGTAACGCCGGCAACCCTGCTGGAACGCGGCGATGGGTTCGTCGCCGCGCTGTGGGGGGACACGGCGGTGGTGGGCGTGTACGCGTCGCCCAGCATGCGCGCCCGGGCGTTCGGGGCCTTCCTAGACCGGGCGGGGGCGTGTGTAGCGCGGTGCCTTCCCCGGCCGGTCGTGGTGTTGGGCGATTTCAACGCTCACGCCACGGCGTGGGGCTCTCCCCGGACGAATGCCAAGGGCGACGTGCTGCTGGGTTGGGCGGCGGGGCTGGACCTCAGGCTGGCGAATCGCGGGTCGGTGGCGACGTGCGTGCGGTGGCAGGGTACGTCCATCGTGGACCTTACGTGGGCCACACCTGCTGCCGTACGGAAGATATCGGGCTGGAGAGTGGCCGAGCACGTCGAGACCTTGTCCGACCACCTCCACATCATCATGGAGGTGGCCACCGGCGGCGGTGTGTCCGCCGCGCGGGCCCGGCCTGGGGGGAGGGCTGCCTCCCCGCCGCCGAGATGGGCGCTCGGCAGGATCGACAGGGATGCCCTGGCGGCGGCGCTTCACGCCGTCGCGTGGTCCGGGGCGGATCCGGCTGGACCGGTTAGTGGTGAGGGGGAGGTGAGGTGGTTCCGGGGCTCGTTGAGGACGGTGTGCGACGCCGCCATGCCCCGGGCCGCCCCGCCGCGAAGGCCGCCCGTGTATTGGTGGTCGCGCGAGATCGCGGATCTGAGAGCGATCTGCATCCGCGCGCGGCGCCGGTACACGAGGGCGCGCCGCCGGAGGCGTGGCGTGGTTGGGGCTGCTGCTCTCCCGTACGGGGTTTATAGGGAGGCGCGGGTGGCCCTGCAGCGCGCCATCGCTGCGGCCAAGGTCGGCGCCTGGCGCGAGCTCCTCGGGACGCTGGATGTGGAGCCGTGGGGGCGTCCGTACCGCCTGGTCATGGGCAAGCTGCGGCCATGGGCGCCCCCCCTGACGCAGGTGATGGAGCCCCGGCTGCTGGGGGGCGTTCTGGACGCCCTGTTCCCCTTGGCCGGTGATGGAGGTGGTGCGTCCCGCCTGATGCCCGGAGTGGTGGCCCCTTCGGACTGATCTGCCGAGCTGGAGGTGACGGACGGGGAAATCGGGGCGGCCGTCCGGAGAATGACGTCCCGACGCACGGCGCCCGGTCCGGACGGGGTTCCGGGCAGAGTGTTGGCCTGGGCAGTGTCTATCCTCGGGGACAGGCTGAGGCGGGCGTTCGACGCCTGTCTGCGGACCGGGGAGTTCCCCTCCTTGTGGAAGAGAGGGAGGCTGGTCCTCCTGAGGAAGGATGGGAGGCCCGCGGAGGAGCCGTCCGCCTACAGGCCGATATGCCTGCTGGACGAGATCGGGAAGATGGTCGAGAGGATCATCGCGCGCCGCGTGACCGAGCATCTTTCCGGGGTGGGACCCGATTTGGATGAAAGTCAGTTCGGCTTCCGCCGGGCACGTTCGACCTTGGACGCTGCTGCGCGCGTCCGGTCTCTGGCGGGGGAAGCCACTGGAAGGGGCGGGGTTGTGTTGGCGGTGTCGCTCGACATCGTCAACGCCTTCAACTCCGTGCCCTGGGAAGAGATAAGGGGGGCGCTAGTCCACCATCGGGTGCCCCCTTATCTGAGAAGGGTAATCGGGTCCTACCTGTCCGGCAGGTGTATTGAGTACCCGGGCAGGAGCGGGGTGGAAACGAGGGTCGTGGATCGCGGGGTCCCGCGATCGGCCGGTCCTGGGCCCGTTGCTGTGGGACCTCGCGTACGACTCCGTCCTCCGGGGTGCCCTCCCCCCCGGTGTCAGCGTAACCTGCTATGCGGACGACACGCTGGTGCTGGCATCGGGGATGGACTACGGGAGGACCGCGCGCCTGGCGGAGTTGGGAGTGGCCTGCGTCGTCTCGGGGGTGGAAAGGCTCAGCCTGCGAGTGGCGCCACAGAAAACCGAGGCGATGTGGATGGTCGATCCGCGGCGGCGGCGGGGGGAACCCCCTGCGACCGCGTTGTGCATAGGTCAGTCCTGCGTGGGGGTGGGTCAGCGGTTACGTTACCTGGGACTCACCCTCGACGCCCATTGGAGCTTCGGAGCCCACTTCGAACGTCTGGCTCCCCGACTGGAGGGGGTCGCGACCGCGTTGGGCCGTATACTCCCGAATCTTGGGGGCCCGGCGGGAGAGGTGCGTCGCCTGTACGCCGGGGTGGTGCGCTCGATAGCGCTCTACGGGGCACCGGTGTGGTGCGGCGACCTGGTGGTCAATCGGCGCAGCCTGGACATGCTGCGTCGCGTGGAGAGGAGGGTGGCCATCAGGGTCGCGCGGGCGTACCGCACGGTGTCTTACGAGGCGGCGATGACTCTGGCGGGGCTCCTGCCGCTCGACATTCAGGCAGGAGTGGCGGCGTCCGACTATTCATCGTCGAGGGCGCCGCCGGACAACAGCGACGACCCGCTGGAGCGGGAGGAGCGGCTGAGGGCTTCGAGGCTTCGGTCTCGGCGGCGCGCCGTCTCCGAGTGGAGGGCTCGGCTCGCTGGATCGACCGGGGCGGGCCGACGCGTCGTCGGGGCGGTCCTGCCGAGTTTGGAGAAGTGGCTCGGCAGAACGTGGGGCAGGCTGACCTACCGGATGACTCAGGTGCTCTCCGGGCACGGGTGCTTCGGGGAGTACCTGCAGCGCATCCGGAGGGAGGAGACGGCGCAGTGCTGGCACTGCGACGAGGAGACGGACTCGGCGCAGCACACCCTGGAGGAGTGTCCGGCGTGGGCTGCGGAGCGGCGAGTCCTGAAGAGAGCGGTGGGTCCCGACCTGTCGCTGGCCGCGGTCGTCCCCGTCATCTTGGACGACCGGGCGGCTTGGAGCGCCCTGGCCTCCTTCTGCGAGGACGTTATGACGCAGAAGGAGGCGGCGGAGAGGGCCAGGGAGCGGGCGGACCCCGCTCGTGCGATAGGAGACTTCGGGAGGAGGAGGCGCAGGCGTCTGTTGCCTCTGCCTGCCTGATTGGGTCCCCGGGGGGAAGTAGCGTCGGGACCATCCGTCCCGACTAGAGGACCACGGGCTGTCGGACGGGGGATCTGGCAGCCATTGCACGTGGCATGGGATGGGCCGTATTGCGTGGTGGCCGCGCAATGCGGCTGTGGGTATTAGTTTTTTACGTGTATTGGAGGAGAGTCCTTCTGACTCTCCTCGGGAGGAGCCTCCTATTTAGTTTGAGGCACGGTGAGGGAGGACGCGGGGTCGTGTCCGTCAGGGTTCCACGCGCCCTCCCTAGTCGCCCTAGGACGGCCACCGTGTGGGTTTTAGTCGGTAAGAATCCGACACTACCCCGGTCACTCCCCAGTGGCCGGGGTGTCTCATGTAAGATTTCCCACACGTAAAAAAAAAAAAAAAAAAAGGGTCACTCCTCGAGATGGAAAACCTTCCAACCGCCACTTGGCGACACATTAAATCTGCATTGAACCCTGCTGACGTGGCACCTCGAGGAGTGGCAAGCAACGTGCTGCTTCACCACACGCTTTGGTGGAAGGGTCCGCCCTTTCTGTCCTTGCAATCATACGACTACAAACAACATACGGTTCATAACATTACTACTGACCAGGAGGTTCGCTCATTGAGAGTGACCTGTCTCGCGATCACTACAAGTCGTTCCTTTTTTGAGGAACTTGCCGGCAAGTTTTCCACAGTTACCAGATTACTGCGCACAGTTGGCTGGTGCCTACGCTTTTGCCGAACTACAAGGGATCGCAACGCACGCGCGCAAGTATCGCATCGTCTTTCTGTCACCGAAATGAATAACGCTAAACTTGCCTGCATTCGCTGCTTCCAAAGGGCAACCTTTCCCACGGAAATGGAACTTCTTCAACATGGCGGCCAGGTTACACGTGGTCCGACAGCCAGGCTGGCGCCATTCATGGATGGCGATGGCGTACTGAGGGTGGGGGGACGCCTGAAGCACTCTTTACTTGATGAATGGCAGAAGCATCCAGCCATTCTACCTGCAAAAGCTCACTTTACTACACTCGTCATCAGGGATGCACACAAAGAACTACTCCACGGCGGAACGCAACTAACCTTGTCAACGTTACGAAGAGAATACTGGATATTGGCGGGGCGTCGCGCGGTACGCCGCGTGATTGCCTCGTGCGTGGTTTGTTGTCGCTGGCGCGCCCAAGATGCGCAGCAGCTAATGGGAAACCTCCCCGCTCCCCGCGCGCAGCCTTCCCGACCATTCCCGCACACTGGAGTTGACTACGCGGGGCCCTTTTCTACGAAATCGGCTTCCGGCAGAGGTCAACACACGAGAAAAACGTATGTTGCTGTATTTGTTTGTTTAGCGACCAAAGCCGTACATCTTGAACTGGTGTCCGATGCAACCACCGCCGCCTTTCTTGCTGCATTTCGTCGTTTCATTTCGCGACGTGGGATTTGCTCAACAATGTACAGCGACCAGGGGACCAACTTCGTGGGAGCTAATCGGGAGCTGAGAGAGCTGTTGAAATCTGCCCTTCTTGACTGGAAGGACGTTGCGTTTCACCTCTCTCAAGAAGGAACCTCATGGAAATTTAACCCTCCTGGCGCTCCTCACTTCGGCGGCATTTGGGAGGCAGCGGTCAAGTCGCTCAAATTTCACTTGCGGCGGGTCGCGGGTAGCACTCCGTTAACGTTTGAGGAAACCGCGACCTTGCTCGCCCAAATAGAGGCCTGCCTCAATTCAAGGCCGCTCGCTGCACTCTCGGACGATCTCGATTCTATCGACGCTCTGACACCGGCGCATTTTTTAATAGGTTCTTCGCTTAAATCCTTACCTGAACCGTCCTTATCCACTGCCAAGATCTCTCCCTTACGCCGTTGGCAATTACTGCAGCAAATGCGGGACCATTTCTGGGCAAGATGGTCGTCCGAATACTTGCACCAGCTTCAAACTCGAGGCAAATGGCAGTCTTCACAGCCCGATTTGCAAATCGGCGATTTGTGCCTGGTGAAGAACGAATTGACGCCACCATCTTACTGGCCACTGGGGCGTATCACCGAAACACACAGGGGCGACGATCAGCGAGTACGCGTCGTTTCTGTGCGAACAGCAACATCCACGCTGACGAGGCCCGTGACAAAAATTTGCCCGTTGCCGCCAGCCTCCACGGAAAATTAGCTCGCGCCGCACTCCTCCTCTTCCTCACTTCCTCTTCACTTCACTCACGGTTCTTCCGACGTTAAACATACGACTTCACGGAACCTTTGCGTCTCTTTGTCTATAATTGCGCCATGCAACGCATGCCGCGGCGGGCGGAATGTTCTGGATTCGCTTGTGGGAAGGGCGTTCGTTCGCTTCGCGCCTAGCGCTGTTCCGTGGCGACAAGCGCGAGCGTTCTTCCCCACTTATCTCCGCATGCCCTTTGCCCCGCGCAGCGATATAAATACCGCTGCGCGACTACACTATTCGTCGGTTTTCACACTCAACAAAAGAGATAACAGGTATTTAGAGAGAATTGCGATACGAGTTAAACGATTTACAACCGTTTAAACTATTTCTAAGATAAGAGATAAAAGGCGTGCGGAGAGACTTTACACAATCATCTGTTACTAGTGCTTTATTGTTTCTGTGGCTTTATTGTACATTATTGTTTTGTTCGGTGACGTTAAATATATGTGTCGTGCTAAACGTGGGTTGTTCTTAATTTATAATAATTCCTAAACCGTTACGTGTTGAAATTAAAAATCTAACGAGCTATCCGAAACACACGGGAAGAAATAATCGCAAAATTCGAAAAGATTAAAGGGAACACGGCACCAGCCTTAGATGGAGTAAAGAAGGCACATCTAAGGCGGGACGGGGCGCTACACGTGATAACAAAACTGTTTAACCTACTGCTAATGAGCCGAGTATATCCTGAACAATGGAAGTTACACCGAACCACGCTCATTCCCAAACCAGGGAAGAGCGTGGAAGACGTAAGTAATTGGAGACCTATTACGATAGGCTCCCTAATAAGCAGGATATACTCGGCAATGATTGACCGAAGGATAAGGAACACTATAACTATAAATCGGAGGCAGAAAGGTTTTACAAGAGAGGATGGATGCAAACAAAATATATCCATCCTCAGTAGCGCCCTGGCCGCAATGAAGGAACAGGGAGGTGGGGTGATAACCGTAATCGATATCACAAAGGCATTTGATACGGTACCCCACAGTGTGATGGGCAGCTGCCTGAAAGAGAAAGGCTTCCCCGACGCAGCCGCTCGTTACATCGTTAAGATGTACGACTGCTGCAAGACCGAGATAGCATGCAAAGGTGGTGAAACGGTCACAATGAACCTGCAAAGGGGAGTAAAGCAGGGCGACCTACTATCGCCCATATTATTTAACATCATAATTGACCCTATAATAGGGAAAATAGACGAGACGACGGAGGGCATACAGATGGGAGGCGAGAATGTCTCCATCTTTGCATTTGCGGACGATCTGGTCCTGCTGGCAAAGACAAGAAAGGAGGCCGCCAAGCAAAACAAAATGCTCGTTAATTACCTAAAGGAGTTGGGCATGAGTGTAGCGGCCCCGAAATGCACAGCGTTCCAGATCGTCCAAAGCAACAAAACATGGTATATGAACGACCCAAAAATTGAAATGGGAGGGTCGACTATACCTTACACTGATCCCGAAGCGACAGTGAAATACCTAGGGATCAAACTCGATCCGTGGAAGGGCCTTCGAGGTTCCTCAATAAACGAAATTATACAAGCAGTCAAAGCAGTAAGGAGAATGAAACTAAAACCACATCAGAAGATAAATCTGATTCGAACATACCTCCTGCCCCGATATATTCATAGACTGGTGGCGAATTCTCCACCTCTGGGCACGTTGAGGCAACTGGACCAAGAAATAAGACAAGAAATAAAACACATTTTACACCTCCATCCATCTACTACAGATGGAATCATATACACAGCCAAGAGCCATGGAGGTTTAGGTGTCCAGAGGATCGAGAATATAGTCAAGCTAGCAAAAATCAGGAGTGCTGTCAAGATGAAGGCATCCGAAGACGAAGCAGTAAGACAGTCACTCCTTGGGCAGGAGGGAATGTTACGAATTTGGTGGCATTAATAGCCCTCCGTTCGTCAATTGAAATAGCGAACGAATTCCTGGACTATGATCACACAACGTGATCAATATATCTATGATACATGTTAATTTATTATGTGAACGTCCTATTTATTTATTTATTTATTTTATTACTCTATGACTGTAGCTGTATGGCGCTGCCTTGCAACTCCACCTTCCTTTTAAGGAAGGCCGGATGAACAGGGCAGTATGTCTCAGATTGGGACTGCCTGAAAGCTACTAAAACGTTTTATATAAGACAAGGCGTAAGCCGCACAAGACTAATTTATAATTTTATTTTCAGGTGACTGAGTCCGTACGGCGCTGCTCTGGAACTCTACCTTCCTTTTAAGGAAGGTCGGATGAACAGAGCAGTATGTCTCAGTTTGGGACTGCCGGAAAGACTCTATAAAACTTTACCTCTGACGAGGCGCAAGCCAGATAGAACAATTTCAAACATTGACGAAGCAGCTGCCAGCAGAAAAGTAATTATTAGCCCGTCTTGGCCTTTTACACCAAGCGGTGCGAGTCCTGCTATACTATTGTATAGTAGGGCGCGGGGCGGGCTCTATGCATGGAGAGCCCGGGGCGACGCCTTCGCGCGGCATTCCCTGACAACACACTTCGGTGTGGCTAAGTTCGCCTCCCGTAAGGGTCCCCGTTCCTAATTTTTCCACAAACCGCGGGCAGGTCTCATGGCAGTGGACGCAAGAAAGTAGGCCCGTGTATACATATCACTATTGTTATTGTTGATTAGTTTTAGAAGCACCTAACGCGCTGGTGCTTAAGCTTGCGCGGAAGTATACCGGATCGAAAGACCCGGTACAGGAAGCAGAGCGGTGAGGGCGACACCGTTGGGGAGTGGCGACCCCACCCACTCGAGCTGGCAGGGCGGTGAGGGGCAGCACCGTTGGGACTGGCGACCCCACCTACCCGAGCTGGATGGCGGGTTGGTCGGGCCGTGGGACAGCAAAAAAATATAGTAATAGAAATATTACTATTAAAGCATGCTATATAATAGCAAAGAAGACGAAAGATGGTGAGACTCATGGGGCACGTAGTGCCCCAAAACACGTTGGGGATGTGGTACGATCTAGGAACAGCAACAACTCTAGCCTAGCTCCGGCGGCGTAAAGCAATACGCCGCTGGCACTTAGAAAAATTTACTGCTACAACAACTCTAGCCTGGCTCCGGTGGCGTAAAGCAATACGCCGCTGGAACTTGGCGTCATTTTGCCGCCGGTCCAGCGGTGGAAAGAAATACGCCGCTGGCACTTAGAAAAATTTGCTGCTTGGCGGTGCAGGGCGATGCGCCGCTGGGACTTGGCGGCACAGCCCATGCCGTTTGGTTCGGGCGGCGTGGGGTAATGCGCCGCCAGCACCTAAAAAGTTCCAAAACCATCTGACGGCCACATCCCCAGCTGACTCTACAACGCCGCCAACGGCCGGGCCCGCCCGCCATTCTGGCAGTTTTGTCCACATGACCAGGCACAGCATCGGACAAGAGAGGAAATGGCAAGGAAACAACGCACAGAATACAAGCATATATTAAAAAATGGAAAGCGATGCAAAAGTCTCGGACGCGGCGGCTCCCGACCCTGGGGCCGCCGTGGCAGACATGTCCGCAACGGGTAGGAGGGTCAATGATGACGAACCAGGCAGGAATTTGGACAATGAGACGATACAATACGTGGACCTGCCCTTGGACGGGTAGATTAAATGTGAAGCCTGTGCCAGCAAGAATCTAGACAGGAGATTCATACAAGAATCGCAATTCGCAGAGCATGCTAAGGGGCAACACCCCGAACTATAAGTACGATGGAGGTGTGCAGTGTGCAATAGGTACTTCGAAAAGTTACACGGCTGCCGCTGTCATATACCGAAATGTAAAGGGACAGCGCAACCAACGGCGGCAGTCGGAGAATTCAGGTACGGCTCTTGCAATGAAGCATTTGACACCAGATGGGGGCTGTCTATGCACGAGCGGCATAGACACCCCGAAGCGAGGAATCTGGGCAGGATTATAGCTGGCACACGGCAGGGTAGGAACGAGTCAGGCAATAGATCCTCGGCCTGGACCAATGAGGTGGACCTCCTGATAACGCTCAACGAGCGTTACAAACACCTTAGGCAACCAAATGTTGCAATTAGGGAATTCCTACCCAGCAAAACGCTCAGGCAAATTAGTGATAAAAGGAGGATCCTGCCCGCTCCAAGGGAGGAAATGGAAGCGGCGGCTGACTCGGGGGACTCGTCAACCGACGAACAATCTGGCGAGTCAATATACGAGTCAGCTAGCGAGGAAAACGACGATCCAAATGATCGGGAGGAATGGGAAGCGCCATTCCTACAGGCCATAAGCAGCCACCAGTTGAGTGAAGAGCACGAGCTCAGGGAAGTATAAATTAGAATAGAAAGTGTGGTCAGGGGCGACACACGAAAGATAGACACTAGGCAAATAGAAAGCATCTTGGACCAACTTGTGGTTGCATTAAAGAAGGGAGACCGAGAGGCCGAAGGTAGTGAAGTAAGTGACGGCAGACGCAGAAGCCGTCACAGAAGCAAGCACCAAAGAGGCGCATGCACAAATAGGAGGAGGAGGTATGGATATGCCATGTACCAGGAGTTATACAAGAAATGCCCCAGAAAGCTTCTGGACATGGCAATAGCAGGCAAAACCCTGGAAAGCAAGGAACCGATAGAACCTCCTCCTAGAAACGAAATCGAAACTACTTACCAGGGTCTCTGGGGGATAGCTGGGCCCCCAGTAACGACACTAAGTCGCCCCAATAGGGGAAACCCAATTAGAATGGAGGAGATATGGAAACCGGTCTCCGTGGGGGAGATGATAAACAAGTTCAAGAAAGTAAAAGCAAACACAGCCGCAGGATTAGACGGCATTCAAAGAGTCCACCTCCGTAAAAACGGGGCGGTACCAGTCTTCGTCAAGTTGTGCAACCTCCTCTTAATGAGCCGACACTACCCAGCGCAGTGGAAGGCAAACCGAACCACGCTCATACCCAAGCCGGGGAAGAGCGTAGCGGGAGCCGACAACTGGAGACCAATCATTTGCCGGTGATCTAGTGTTCCTAGCCAAAAGCAAAAAGGAAGCGCAGGAACAGATCACACAAGCATATAAGTACCTCCAGAAATTCAACATGACAATATCGGCAAAGAAATTCTCAGCCTTTCAAATAACGAGCAGACACAAGACTTGGGCACTAAGCGATCCAGGGCTGAGCTTGGGGGAACAGGCAATACCATATGCGGAGCCCCAAAGTACGAGTAAGTATCTCGGGGCAACGATAAATCCGTGGAAGGGCTTTATACATATTACGGCCAAAGAAATAGTGGATGCCGTTAAATGCGTACAAAGGATGGGACTGAAGCCCAATCAGAAAATAAACTTAATACGAACGTACCTCCTGCCTAGGTACATACACAGAATGGTGGCAAGCCCACCGCCTCTGGGTACCCTAGACCAGATAGATAACGAAATAAGGCAGTGCCTAAAAGAAATCCTCCATCTCCATCCGTCCACCGCGGATGGAGTATTGTACACTAACAAGAGCCATGGAGGTCTAGGGATCCAGAGAGTGGCTAATATAGTAAAGTTAGCCAAACTGCGTAACGCAGTTAAAATGATGGAATCCGCAGACCCAGCGGTGCAAGAAGCGTACAAAGGGCAGGAGGTACTAATAAAGAAGTACGCAGCCTCGATAACAGTACAGTGGCCGGCAAGCCAACTGCAAATCGAGGAGGCAAGGAAAGCCCTTAAACGGAAAGATACTGAGAAATGGAGAGTGCTCATCTCCCAGGGGCAAGGAATAAAGGAGTTCTTCGGGGACAAAATTGGCAATCAATGGTTATACAACCCCGAACTCCTGAAGCCGTCCAGATATCTGGACGCCATTAAGCTAAGAACAAATACATTCGGCAGGAGAGTAGCCCTAAGGAGGGCTAACAAACAAAGAGAGTATAAGTGTCGAAAGTGTGGCGTCCAGGCCGAGACCCTAGGGCACATACTAGGCAACTGTATCCATACAAAACCGGCCAGAATCAGAAGACATAATGAGATATGCAAGCTCATTATGAATAATCTGCCCAGGCACTATATAGTATTTGAAGAGTCGCGAGTAAGCGTCCGGGGGGAACTCAAGAAACCCATATGGTTATCAAGGACCATGAGAGGGTGCTTGTCCTCGACGTAACCGTAAGGTACGAGGATAGGGAGAACCTCCGAGACGCTTATAGAGAAAAAGAACGGAAATACAAAGAGACCGCAGAACATATAAAGGCAAGAATAGGCGGGACAGAGGCAGAAGTAATACCTGTGGTTGTGGGATGCAGAGGAGCAATGCCAAAGAGCACGATACATAATATTAAGCTACTAGGGCTCGGCAGGAAGCATCAGTTGACGGCTTCGCTAATAGCCCTCCGATCATCGATCGAGATGGCCAACCAATTCCTGGACGACGTATATAAGGCCTGTACGAGGCCTTATCATGAACAACGCATATTTATACATATTTATTTTATTTATTACTTATTTATTATATTTACAGACAGACTTGCATGAGTAGTTTTAACTATTAAGACCAGGCCGAATGGCCAGTGCATGAATTTTAAATAAGGGCGCACGAAGACGAATACCACCGGTACGACATTTTATACAAAGACATAAACCATTTTATAATAGGACCAGGCAGTAGCCAGTATAAAGAGCAATTTTAATAAACGTGCGCCCAATGAACAGAACAGATGACAAGGCCGACAGGCGGATATTCAAGAAAGACGAAGCAGCTGCCAGCTGACAAGTAAAGCCTGTCTTGGCCTTATACACCAAGCAGAGCGAGTCTCGGTACACTATAGTGTAGCGAGGCGCAGGGCGGGTTCTAAGCATGGAGAACCCGGGGCGACACCTTCGCGTGGTTTTCCCTGACAACGCACTTCGGTGCGGCTAAGTTCACCACCCGAAAGGGTCCCCGTTCCTAATTTTTCCATCACCTGCAGGCAGATCCCTTGGCAGAGGACGCAAGAAAGTGGATCGTATAATATAAAATGATGTAAGATGACGAGTCCCGAGCAGTCTTGCTCGGGTGAATTAATTGTTATTGTTAAATAGTTTTAAACACCCTACGAGGGGGTATACCCTCGGAAGTGTACTGCTCCTAAAACGAGTTCAGTATAAGATATAGCCAAATGCCTCGTCATCTAATAGGACTCAACTAACTCCGAGCAGGTGTGGATTCCGAGGCCTTGAACACCCCCTGCCACCGCGCTTGCGTCTCAAAACAAGTGCATAGTTGTTGGGTCCGAGACTGCTTAGAATCCAGCCCGGGGTGGGATTGGCAAGAGAGTGTGTATCTCTATGAGTGTTGGTGTTAGCGCTCATAGGGTCCGTCTCGCAAGTTCCGCTCTGGCCATCGTACCAGACGGACGTGCTTTGCAGTTGCTCTGAAAAAGTGTCTATTCAATTGAGAAAGCTTTGGCTTGGCCATCTGAGGAATTTTCGTAAGGTGTGAGAGACAGGCGTGTGCTGAAAAGTTGCAAAGCCGGGTGAAATCCTGTAAGGAATAAACGTGAAATATTTCCTAACCTTTGTGCGCGAGCATCGTGGTGGGAAGCGCGTTTGTGTCTTGATAGGCGGTGTACTAGGAGAGCTTATAAAGCCAACGAACAGGTCAGCAGTTCGTCGGTAGCAGAAGCGTGAGTGGTAAAATATTCTATCTTGCTACTAGCGAGGGTGTGAAGTTAGGTTAGACGAAACGTGGTCGAGGTCTTTGAGGTTAGGTTGAGTGCGTGGATATCCAACATGAGTGCGAAAAGCAGCAGGAGGCTTATCCTACCAGAGGCGGAGGTGAGCCTCACTGATATTCCTCGTTCCAAACCGGCGGAAGCGCGGTGGAGAATGGATACGGACACGGATAGTGTCTGCGAGGGACTCCAGAGCACGTGGGATCCCGCATGTGCGGCGGCATCTTTGGGGGCGGCTGAATGCGAGGTGGGAATATCGCAGCTACCGGTGGTGCGCTCCCCTCTAAAGGACTTTACTGAGAAGATGGGCAGCGACAGCAACGAATGGTCGGACTCGTACACGAGAGTCAGGACGGCAATGACGGACCTCCAGACGGTAAAGGACATTGTTGGTGATGTCCTGCTGGACCTGGGGCAAGCGGCGATAAAGTGCGGGGACAGCCCGACAGCAGCTGCGCTTCTGAAGCCCGCGATGGACGCGGTAAATTCAAAACTGGCAGAGACACTAAAGATAGTGGACGACGTGATCGCGCAGAGACCGACATCTGGGCTGATTGACATGCACAATCTGTACCAGAAACTATGCAAGGATGCAGCGGCCTGCAAGCTTGAACAGGAGGCCGCCGAGCATAAATTGGAGGAGAAAGAAACCGAGCTGCAGACGGCCAGAAACCAGCTCGACGTAATGGGTAGGGAGTTGGAGCTAGCCCGTGTCCAAACCAAAGAAAATGCGAAGAGAGCAAGGCAGAAAGACCCCACCGACTCGCCACCAGTGGGGGTCAGGAGACTTGACTCGGATCGGGAGGACACAGCGGAGCCTTCAGATATGGACTGGCAGGGAGTGCGCAGAGAAGGCAGGCGAAGTAAGCGAAACCTGGGTGGTTATAACCACCGTAGCGGAAACGAATCCCAGGGTAACGTTGGAGAAAAATTGGGAGGAAACAGCGCTGAAACTGGAAATAGGAAAAGGGTGCCTCAGCGACAGGCAAATGTGGCTAAAGCTAAGCTTTAGCTAAGCTACGCGAACATGTTGAGGAAAGTTAAGAGGCAGGAGTGCTTCCGCGAGGTGGAGGTAACCGCGGTACGTAAACCTGCGGCGGGCTTTCTGTTCCTATAATTTGCCAGGGAGACAAACGTGGGTCAGATTGATAAAGTGCGAGAAGAAGTGGCAAAAGCCATGGGGAGCGCTGCGAGTGTCAGCAATATAAGTAAGAAGAAGACAGTACAGATTCTGGACATAGATGAACTCACCACCCGGGAGGAGTTGGAAAAGGAGTTGAAACAGGCGCTTCCGGGCTGCGAACATCGGTTGGTATCTATGTTAGCTATGTTAGCTATTAGGTAACGGGAGGTAATTGCAATAAAGTAACATCGGTACAAGTTATACATGCGTATATTGTACATAGAATATTGTAGAGTTACAAACTGTGAGTGGTGTTCACTAGTGGTATTTATTAAGTAGGCTTTAGTGGTCGAAGTGATGCACAGGCACAGGGACTGCATACGCAAGGGACGCAGCTAAAAAGAAAAATGGTGCGTGTACTTATGTACGCGTGTTAGAAGTTATACTTCATTGACGTGATTAAAACGATTTTTAATTTGCACGAAAAAGATTTATTGAAATAAAAGAATAAAAGGATTGGAGTGGCATAAGAAAAGAAATTAACAACATTTTTAAATGATGTCCATTATCATAGCTTCTTCAGGTGGTGACTGAATCGGCACATCAGTTATCAGTCGCTTATGATAACTAAAATATGATACAAATATTTTCGTACTAACGTCGTTGAGGTATCGTGTAAATACAGCATCTATGGTGGTACCGTGTCGTGTTGTTGAAGTCAGGGGATTATTATGCATAGTTAGATTCACATACTTTTGGAAAAAGCCAATAAGTGGACCAGCATCTTCACGTGGAAAATTGACGTTGAAGTCTCCACTTAGAATCATCGGTAACTTGTTCAAAATGCAGCCGCTCTTATATAATTTTTGGGCACATACCCCAACCAATCAGCGTCGAGCGGGTAGCACGAACCGTTTTTTATGGCACTCTCAAGTGCGAGTGCACAGCCAAGCGCGCCAACTCCCCCGCTTGCGCTGTGCTCTAACCAGAGCATCTATCATTGAAACACCCCGGTACAATACACATGTATAATTTTTATTATTATTCAAATAAAACACGTGTTGTGCATAAAATTGTATAAAAGGTGTTGCATTTTGGTAAAGCAGTCAGTCGAAAACGACAAGCCAAAAGATTATCGTTACCCGGACCTAACTTGTGTACTGGTACAGTCATCCTGCGGACTAGCGAGTTTTAGATAGCAGTCTCCATTCTTGGAATTGTTTCCCAGGCCTATTTGGTGCACCGAAACGGTTCCGGGTTTCAGACAACTGAGCTTTCGCATACGAACGAATAGAATTTGACATAACATTCAAACTCGGGGTACTTTCCGAAGGCCCGTGTCAATTATACACGTGTTTTGACGACGAACCACGACAACGTATCGCTCGCTATTTTATTTTTTTATTTTTTCAAAATATTAAATTTAATAAATTAAAATAAATATTCAACATCCAATATTAATATGAATATATGTATTAAATCAAGTGAGATAAACCCGGACTCCCCGGCCCTCGAAAGAGGGAAGGGGGCACAGGATGGACTTCCAACCGGGCGCGTCTCCGGGTGGCGGATAGGAGGATGGCCAGGGCGAGGTGCGGCGGGCGGCGGCCCGGGGAACAGCTCATGGCTGTTCCATGGGACCACTCGCTATGCCGCACGGAACCCTGGTTAGCATGGGTGATAAGTGCAGGTCCGGGAAGTAAAAACCCCGCGACAGGCACAAAAACCCGGCCGCGGACCAGTCCCCCAAGCCAAGGTGGAAGCTATCGTGCTGAGGGCTGGATGGCACAGGGTTACAGTGCCGCAAACGATGCCCTTGGGATACCGGGCGACCTCCCATTATATCTAGCCATACCCCCTCAATCGGGCTCTGAGGGGGCGGACCGTATACTTCCCGACTACTCGTGGGACCCAATATGGATTTAAAAAATATAAAAGAAAAAAAGATACGGGTCGAGGGTGAGGGGGCCTCGAAAGAGGCAACCACACCGGCAGAGGGCGAGGTCCGGGAGGAACCTGAAAGGATGGACGTTGCGGAAGTAACGGCCAAAATGGAAGGGGCCACCGTGACCGACGCGGTAGAGATGACTCGGGAGGAGCGGCAAGGGGGGGGTCAACCCCCCGGCCCCTCGGCCCGAGGAATCTAAGAAGAAGAGCAGAAGCGGGGCCTCAAGAAAGAGGAAACGCAAAGCTTGGATGCTTCAGCAGCTTGAGAGACCGGAAACTGGATACCAAAGTGCGGTAGCAGACTCCCAGGGGAAAGGGGGCTCAGAAAGCGAGCAACCACCCAAGGGAATCGTTACGCCCATGACGGCCGGCGGGGAGGGGAAAGAGGAAAGGGGCCTGAAAAGGCCACGACCCGAAGGTCACACCCCGCCGGAAGGTGCGGCGAGAAAAAAGAAGGGGAACGTATTCCCGGAACCAATAAACTACCGGGATGCGGTCATTGGGGGGAGGAAGGTGGCAATAGTGCCAACCCCAATGAGAGTCTCTCCAGGGAACAGGGAGATCTGGTCCGGAGAGAGATCGTCAAAGTGATGGATGGGATCCCAGATGGGGAGCATATCCCGTGCTCTGACGAAGGCAAATGGAGCGGAGGGGCACTGTGGTTGGTATGTGCGGAGGAGAGATCCAAAAAATTGATCCAGACCACGGTGCCGAACATCAAGCCATGGGAGGGAGCCAAGTTGGAGGTAGTGGAAAAGGAGGCCGTCCCTAAACTAGTCAGGATGAATGTCATCTTCCCGGGCGTACCAGAGGAGACAGACGTCATCCTGAGGAGGTTGGCAAGACAAAACCCCGGGCTCAAAACCAGTATATGGAGAGTCTGGGGAAGAATGGAGACCCCCAAGGCAGTACACTACGCCATGGTAGTCGATGAGCTCTCTTACAAAGAGCTGAAGCTCAAGGGCTTTGCTGCCTACGCGGGGCTCGGGGGAGGTCCCAGAAATGGAGGCCACCACGAGCGCAAAAGCACCCCGGGGAAAAGTGGGCGCAACGGCCTGGACGATCGCTGGACGTCGGGCACGTGGCTGACCCACTAAGGCGACGGAAATCGCCCGGAAAGGGGACCAGACGAGCAGGGGAAGCATGAGAGCTCACCTGCGAGCTAGGCCCGCCGGAAGAGGGACGGTCAAAGGGGGACAGATGCCGGGTAAACTGGGGAACCCGATGACCGGGGGACAGGAAGGAGGGACACAATGAACGGACCCCATCCACAGAAGCCCCGGGTAACAGGCGGAAGCGGGGCAAAAGCAACAGTGGTATCAAAAACTGAGGCATGCCACCGCTTCACGCAGATTAACTTGCACCACTGTATAGCGGCCACGAACGTTTTAAAGCGTGACCTAACAGTGGGAAAAGCACACATAGCACTCATACAAGAGCCATGGCCCTGTAATGGGTGCGTAGGAGGGTTGGGATCGGTGAAGGGAACACTAATACATGGGCCCAAAGAATCCGGTCCCAGAACCTGTATCTTCGCAAAAAAGGGAGTGAAGATACTAAAAATGCCAGATTTTTGTTACAGAGATCTGACAACAGCGAGGATTATGACGGGACTCGAAACGGGACCGCGTGAAATAGTGGTCTGTTCGGCGTACCTGCCGTATGACTCAAGTCACCCCCCCCCCCTTCGGAGGAGCTAAAAGCATTAGTCGACTTCTGTAGGGAGAAAGGTCTGCCAATGGTGGTGGGGTGCGATGCAAATTCACACCACAGCGCCTGGGGCAGCACAAATATAAATGGCAGAGGAACGGCCCTAATGGAATACCTCTCTGCCACGGAACTGGAGATCCTGAACAGAGGAACCAGTCCGACTTTTATTATTGCCAACAGGAAAGAGGTAATAGACATTACACTGTGCTCGCCTAGGCTGGCGCAGTGGATTAAAGGATGGCGAGTCAGCGAAGAGGAAACTCTATCTGACCACCGCCAAATACAATTCCAAATAATAGGAAGGAATACGACCCCGGGCCCAATCTTTAGGAACCCAAGGGCCACTAACCGGGAACTGTACAAACAGGAACTAGGAGGTAGGCTCCGGGAGACCAAAAGATGCGGAACTGTGGGTTGGACCGAAAAAGCGGCCTGCGAGCTGCAGACGGCTATAATACAGGCCTATGAAGTAGCATGTCCAGTGAGGAACAGTAGGGTAAGCCCGAGAGTCCCCTGGTGGAGCGGTGAATTACACCGCCTACGCAGGGAGACCAGGAAGCTGCTCAACAGGGCCAACAGGACAGGGCTAGAAACAGATTGGACCAAATACAAAGTGATCCAACAAAACTACAAAAAACAAATCAGGCGGTCAAAGAGGGAATCTTGGAGGAACTTTTGCCAAGAAACCGAAGCATTGCCACTTGTGGCAAGGCTTCAGAGAGTTCTAAGCATGGGCCCACAACCCAATTTAGGCTGCCTGCGATTACCTAATGGGAGAGTGACGGAAAACCACGAGGAAGTACTGTCACACCTAATGGAGGTACACTTTCCCGGCTCGAAGGAAATGGAGGAGGAAGGCCCGGAACTAGTGTCCGGGACACCACCAATCCAATTGCCAACGGCCTGGAAGGTGGCCTCAAAAATTGTCACCTATGACAGGATAAGGTCCTTTAAACGGTTTAAAAGCCCGGGGACCGACGGAATATTCCCAGCCCTACTCCAAGAAGGCTTAGAGCAGATCGAGAAATATATCTACCAGATATTCCGATCGTGCATAGCCTTGGGATATATCCCCGAAAAATGGAGGACGGCTAGAGTGGTGTTCCTGCCCAAACCAGGCAAGGACTCATACGAAACAGCCAAGTCCTTCAGACCCATCAGTCTCACGTCCTTTCTACTAAAGACCTTGGAGAGGCTGATGGAGAGATATATACGGGAGACATCCCTAACTGCAAAGCCACTCCACAGCAGCCAGCACGCCTATATGGCTGGAAGATCCGTGGAAACGGCTCTCCACACGCTGACTGGAAAGGTGGAAGGGGCTTTGAAATGGAAGAAATCGGTGCTCGGAGTGTTCCTAGACATCCAGGGGGCCTTTGATAACACCGGCTTCGACTCCATGTGCAAGGCAGCAAAGAACTTTGGCGTAGACGAAACAAGCATCCAATGGATACGCCAAATGCTACAAACACGTAAAATCGTGGCAAGCCTAGAAGGGGTGTCGACGACGCGGCTCGTGGCAAGGGGCTGCCCACAGGGAGGAGTACTCTCCCCCCTACTGTGGAGCCTAGTAGTCGACGGGCTACTCGCAAGGCTGAATGATGCAGGCCTGACAGCCCAAGGCTATGCAGATGATATCGTGATCACGGTCAAAGACGAGAACCCGGCATCTCTGACAAAACCAATACAGACAGCTCTAGGAATCGTGGAAGACTGGTGCCAGGAACAGTCTTTGTCGGTTAATCCAGACAAAACAGAAATGGTGCTCTTCACAAGGAGAAGGAAGTACTGTTTACAGGAACCCTACATCTTCGGCGTAAAGCTTAAAAGAACCAGGGAGGCACGCTACCTAGGGATAACCATGGGCAGCGGGCTTACTTGGAAGAGCCACATAAAAGGACAGGCACAGAAAGCCATCAGGACTTACTGGGCCTGTAGAAGGATGTTTGGTAGATTCTGGGGGAACAAGCCCATAGTGGTAAGATGGATGTATACAGCCATCCTGAGACCCCAGATAACCTATGCCTCCGTGGTCTGGTGGACAGCGATGAAGTTCAGGACGAATCGGAGGATGCTAGATCGGATACACCGAATGGCATGTCTTGGTATATCTGGTGCCTTCAGGACGACGCCGACCTTGGCACTGGGGACCCTACTGGGCCTCGACCCACTACACATCGTAGTAGAGGCAGAGGCTAGGAAGGCGGCCCTAAGGCTAAGGGGCGGCGTGTCTTGGAGGGAAAGCGGGACGGGCCACGCGAGTGTGCTGCGCAGGGGAGACATCGTAATGATGTCACCAGAAGGCGCGGGCGACCGCCGTGAGCCGATATACTGCTTTCATACCGGATATAAAACAAGAATCCCAATAAGGGAGGAGTGGATGGAAGGAAGAAGACCCTTTAATCCAGGAGGACTCTTAACAAAGCCCAAAAATGGAAATGTCCATACCACTGGGAGACCACCCGACCGTATTCCAGGCCGAAGTACAAGCCATTTGGACCTGTGCCACATTAAATGTGGCAAGAGGATACAAGGGCAAACATGTAAGCATATGCAGTGACAGCCAAGCGGCACTGCGAGCCATCGGCTCTTATGTGACCAGATCAAGGCAGGTACTGCGATGCATGAGGGCCATAGGGGAATTATCCCAAGAGAACCATGTAGAATTACTGTGGGTGCCAGGACACAGCGGCATCGGCGGTAATGAGAGGGCGAACATGCTAGCCCAAAGGGGAGCGGCGGGCATAGGAGTTCCCCCCTCGCAGAATATAGGCTACGCAGCGGGGTACATCAGGAATACGGTGAGGAAATGGTCCAGAGAACAGACCCACCGACTCCTGCAGGAGACCCCGGGGCTTGAACACTTTAAAGCCATGGTGGGAGAACCAAGTCCTGTCCGGATAGCAGAATTCTGCAAGATGGACAGGAGTGATATACGTCTGGCAGTGTCTGTTAACGGGACACTGGCAGACAAGAAAGCACCTGCATAGGATGGGCCTCAGCGAAGGAACGACATGCAGGTGGTGTGACAGAGAAGAGGAAACCCCTCTACATCTCGTCACAGAATGCGAGCGAGTGGTGAGGGCAAGGTTCAGACACCTGGGCTCACCACTCCTAGACATACAGGAGTGCAGGAAGGTTCCAACGGGCAGGCTCATTAGTTTTGCTAAGGAAGTCGGCCTGGCAGAGAACCACTGCACCCTGGGGTAACTAACTCCTGATAGGAGGCCCGGGCACAATGGTCCAGATGGACTGAGCGCCCGGTTAAGCCCATTAATAATAATAATAACTGAGATAAACATTAATTGATACTGAAAAGTAATAAATAATTGTAAATAATCAAGTAAACCTCAATGAAAAATTGTATTTCAATGTCTCTTTTGTATGAAATATTAATTTATAATTTAATGACAACATTCTCTGCAATGAATAGTATTTATTACTCTATACTTCTTTTAGTTAGTTAATATACTATCGAATGATTTAAATAACATTTACCAATATTCAATATCAATCACTACTGTGTATAATTAATAAACAGATATATAATTTTTATTAGTATTCAAATAAAACACGTATTGTGCATTCAGAAACATGTATTCGAATAGTATAAATACAGTTGAATACAGCTATGAAACGCGACGCGCATGCCAACATGCGCGTGCAATGGAGATCTCTACTTCTATTTTTTGAAGGTATTTTATTGGTAGCCTTTTTCTTAAGGGGTTTAGCAAGTAGCTTCATGGTGTAGACTTTGTGTTACACGGTGCGCACGCTTCGCAAAAATTCACTCTCATCATTTCTTCATAACGCGCCTAAAGAAGTATAACTTAAAAAATGTCCCTATCTACTTTCTAGCGAAACCACTGCCAAGGGAACGGGCTTGGAAAAATTAGCGGGGAAAGAAGACCCCGTTGAGCTCGATTCTAGTCTGGCATTGTAAGGAGACATGAGATGTGTAGCATAAGTGGGAGATGGCAACATCGCCGGTGAAATTCCACTACATTCATCGTTTGTTGGCTTACTCGGTTGGGCAGAGCGCGTGCGCCGAGGTTTCGACCCGGTTGTCACGGTGTTCAAGAGCCAAGCGTGTAAGAGTGGCGTAAAGGCTTCGTGCCGATCGTCGACAATACTCCCGCGTGATCTGATTCGAGGACACTGCCAGGCGGGGAGGTTGACTGGGGCGGTACATCTTCTTTTTTTTTTATTTAAGCATTTTAGAGCTCAAATTAGATCTATTTCTGCTACACTAACAATAAGTAAGATAAGCACAGTATACACATATTCATATATACACAGCCTACATTAAATCGAATTAAATTCGCAGCTTACAATTTTTTAAGAAATTAAAAATGAGAAAACAAGTTTCAATGTTAGGTCGAGCGACTAATATTTCCAGACTTAAGGGTAATTGAAGCTTAATTTTACGCAGCTGATGAATTAACTTAGATCGCCGTGAATCGAGGAGGCTACACTGCCAAACAATATGATTAATATCCTAGCTACCATGCCCGCACTCGCACTTCGGGTCACTAATAATTCCTACTCGAAAGAAAGACGCTTTGAGGTTATAATGATCGGCTCTGCACCGATTAATAGTGACAATAAATTCTCGTGGAAGGCGTTCATGTTTAAACCACTGCTTACACCTTTCGGTATAATAATGGTTGAAAAATATTTTCCCTTTCATCAAGCCGTGAAAACAGAAGCTCGGTTGCTTATATTTCTCTTAATTTCCATATTAATGTCAGGACAAATACACGCCGTGCCCACAAACTCTCTGCCGGAAATTTTACTGCCATCTGTATACACTGCTATGGCATTGTTTTTTGACAATTCAACTCTCAGCTCAGTATTCGGACAGTTTGCCTTGGTCAATCCTTTGCCAAATTCTGTATTGATTGGAATTGATGTCATTACGGTTTTAAGCTCATGACTAAAAACATGAAAGTGCTCATGCGCCTCAATCAGCTTTTTTGACTTTAGAAGTTCTTCGAGACACTGTCTCAAAATTCGTTTACGTTTAGCTCTATTTTGACTACATACCCTGTTATACCTTAATATAGCACTGAAGGTTGAAGAATTTTTATTTGATAATATTTTGCTTAAATAACAACCGCATAAGTGCTTAATACGCTCGTAAATCAAAGGAAAACTTATCTTTTTTTTTTTTCTTTTTTTACGGGGTGGAAATCTTCGAAAGACACCTCCTGCCCTGGGGGAGAGCAGGAGGTAGTGTCGGATTTCTACCGACTAAAACCACCCCGGTTACCTTTCCTCGGCGCTTACAGGGGAGGCCCCGTGACCTCCGAAGACAACTTCCGGTGCCTCCCCACGCCCGGCCATTGCGGCCCCATCCTCGGGAGGGCCAGAGGGACCTTCCGAAAAACGCCGCTGTAGTAGCACCTGGCCGCGCCAGGGGCAACACCCAGCGCGGCCCACCCTCTCCAGGCCGTGACACGGACGACTCGGGCCCCCACCCGAGCCGCCCACGGCTCTCCGGGATTGGGGGGATTGTTCCTCCCCGGCAGGACCGCCCGTATACAGGGTATTGGCCAGGTCAACCAGCAGGGGGTGAGGGAGAACACCTCAGCGCCCCTCGGGTCCATCAGCCATTCACACCGCGGGAGGGGGGATCTCGCCAGCGGAAAACGGCCAGCGAGCCCGCCCCTCCTTTATTTTCGACGGCGTTTCCGGCTGTCGGGCAGCCCTGCGGGATACCGGGAGGACATAATCCTCCCACAGCAGGGCCGCCCGTCCACTGAGACAGCGGTGGCAGTCATCCGAGAGACGGGAGGGGGGACACCTCCAATCGCCCCTCGGACCGTCACCGCTTTTACACCACGGGAAGGGGGGACCTCGCCAGCCTGCGCGAACGCAGCCGGCGAGCCCAGACCCTCCGTCTTTCGCGTCGGACGGGATCGGTCAACTCCCGATCCCGCTCCGATGCCTCCTTTCTGCGAAGTACATCCTCGCAGAAGGAGGCCACCGCTGCCCAGCATCATACTAACGATGCCTGGCAGCGAGAGATCCGCCCCCACTTGCGCCCTCAATACCCGGCGCTCCGCCGCCCATTCCGGGCACTCCTCCAATGTGTGCTGCGCTGTGTCCAGCGCAGCCCCACACACTCGTGGCACTCCGTCTTCGCCTCCGCCTGTATCCGGCACAGGTACTCACCGAAGCATCCATGTCCGGTGAGCACCTGCGTGACTCGGTAGGTGAGCGTCCCCCTACCGCGGTCCAAAGGAAAACTTATCTAAGCGAACAATATGTTTGTGGGTGTAGAAATTCGGTAACTCATAGCCTTTCTAATGGCATTAAATTGAATTTTTTCCAGTTTTTCAATTGCACTCCTACGAGTTGGAAAGTAGACGAAGCCAGCATAATCTGTAATAGGGCGGACATAGCTTGTTAGCGACAGCGCATTTTGAATGAAAGGAAAGGGACCGATTTATGATAGGGACCTAACCTGGGTGCGTTTGGAGAGTGTTTTGCAAATGGGCAATCTGGACGGCAGACGATGGCTGGTGGCCCGACGCTATTCAACTATCGAATGTCCAAGGATTGACTGTTTATTAGGGATGTTTTGAAAGTGAATGAATGAGACTGAACATCCCGTTGACCGACGATGGCTGGCGACCGCATTGGGTCTTCCAACTATCTGGTGTCGAGGGATTGTTTATTAGTTTCGAGTAAAGAATACATGTGGCAATCGGCTTGTAGCCATATTTCCAAGGAATAGGGAAACTCTTCCTGGAGGATCTGGCCACGGAGTGGGGAAGGTTCTGCCTTTTGGTAAATGAACTGTGATTGACCACTCAGTCTTTACCCCAGAATTGACCGGGAAAGAACTACCTATCTTACGCCTCTCGTACCTCTTCCACCTTCAATATATCAACAAATTCTTAACATCAGAAGTGGGATACTAGCATAGTTTTTTACTGTGTTCGAGAATCAACGTTCGAAAATGGAAGAACATAATAGTGTGTCAAGTGAGCCCAGTGTATCCAGCGAACAAAGTGCACCGACATTGGTATCGCTTTTTGTGAAGTTCATGGAAACCGTGGTGAATCGCGAGCCAAGAGCTTCCACTTCGATACCAGCACATGTAGCGGAAGCGATACCGGAATTCGGAGGCACGGATCTCGGGGACAACGCGGAGAAATGGTGCGACATTGTGGAAAGGGCTACGGAGTCATTACCATATACGCAGCGTTTGAATTTGGCGACTCACGCATTGGCGGGAGCAGCCAAGACGTGGTACGCGTCGTGGCATGGTCATCCGAGGACTTGGCAGAAATTCCGGGAAGATTTGTGTGCGGAGTTCGTTTCGGGAGACAAGCTCTGCGAGTTATTAGTTCGCGCCGTAACATATACGAGCGATAACGCGAGATCTTCCTCGGAATATGTGCGGAACAAACTTAAATATTATAGTCAAACGGGTATTGATTTTAAGCCTGACGAACTAATTCGTCTGGTCATAGGACACGTTACCGATCCAACCGTGCGGCAATCCCTGGTAAACTCGAATTATCAGACGACCGCGGCATTGAAAACGGGAATTGCCCAATTTAAATTAGGGAAAGGTGACCGCGAAAGCGATAGAAAGCCTCTACATGCTTCGCGTCGGCAGGATGACAGGACACGAAAGAACGATGGTCGTCGTGCAGATGGTGAAAATCGCAGCAAGTGTTACGCGTGTGGTGAAGTGGGACATTTGAAGACCGAGTGCCCAAAAAGGCGCAGGACGGATTCACCAGGTAATCGGCGTATAATGCCGGGGACATCGAAACAAAATGCCTGCGGCTTTTGTTTCAAGATGGGACATGACGAGTCTCAATGCTGGGCAAAGCAGCGCGTCCAGAGGGACGATTCAACTGGGAGGAAACCTTTCGCCGACGGAAAAAACTACGGGCGAACACGGGAAACGTAAAGGAATCGTGCGGGTTGTAAAGTTGAATCGTGTAGTACAACAGTGCGTGGACTTGGTGGTGGGCGCATAAGAGCCCTAGGTTGTACGAACGTTTTAATTCAGGCGGAGGATACCGCTGCTGAATTGGACTTTTTGGTGGTGCCGGACGTCAGTTTACCATATGACGTAATCATTGGCGAGGATGTGTTAGATTACGAAAATCTGTGCGTGAAGAAGGTGAACGGCAAGAAGAGATTATGTACTATATTTTTCACCGGGATCGTCGAGTCTACCTGCGAAGGCGCGATCCAACCTTCCTGCTGAGCCGCATTGCAACCTGGTCGAGGAGCTGTCACCGGAGGTTCGTCAACCCTTGGGGGCGTTATTGGGGCGCTACGAGCACATGTTCACGGCAGAGGAGGGGTTAGAGGCTTTGGAAAGCAGCAATGAGTTTGTTTTTGGTCGTACGAGAATCTAGTATCCAGAAGGAATGGTCTACGGTTCGTAAGTACAAAGGAAATGACGATAGAGGAGATTGAAGGCTATTTGGTGAGTGTATACCAGTCTTATTAATTATGCGTTGTAAAAGACAAAGAGAGAAAAAAAAAAAAAAAATACAAAGTAATAAAACAAGGACCTGAGGACTGTTTTATTGTCACGTGGGTCGTGTACCGACGGTTAGGCGAAGGTTCGCTACGTCGCGACGGTGTTAGCTTTGCTTTTGATGAAAAAAAATAAGGGTCAGAATAACCGAGCGGTTAGGCGACGATAATTATTATTCAATTTAGAGGCAGGGTTTGGCTGGTATAGTTTGTACTGAGGAACAGCTACCTGCGGGCGACATTGTTGAATTTATTTTATCATTGTGGGGCTTCCGTTAAAAGATTATAAGAAGTTATAGTCGCGTAAGAAATTAGATTTGATTGGAACGCGAGTCTATGGGATCAATTTTAAATTTGTCCGTTTGTTTACCTGATAACGATTTTTAAACTGTTGGAATGAGTAATAAATTCCAAATTGTATTTTGAGATCCGTTGTTTTTTTGAATGGTTTGTTATCACAAACCGAGGACGATGGGAATCCGGAATGAACCGTGTTAGCGTGTTCGGACAATTAAAATATTGTATTGTTCGCAAGTTTGCGTGTATTGTTCTTTGTTGGTTTGATATTAAGCCAAATATATTGTGATTATGTGGCTTGAAAATTGTTTAATTTGTCGTTTATGTTCAGCGCTTAGTTTTGGCAGGACGCTGGTGAGTATTGTTCATTGTGATTGGACAATACTTGAGCACATCGTGCTGTTACAGTGGTATTTTGTAATACTAGCTGTGTGTTGAATATTGTTCATTGTGATTGAACAATATTTGGGCATATTATGCCGTTGCAGTAGTATTTTGTAATGCTATCTGTGTTTGGAGTACTTGTGTACCCCTGTTCTGTTGCAGTAGTATTTTGTAATACTATCTGTGTTGAATATGGTTCATTGTGATTGAACGATATTTGAGCATATTATGCCGTTGCAGTAGTATTTTGTAATGCTATCTGTGTTTGGAGTACACTTGTGGGTGGTACTGTCCATTGTTGCGTGTCACTTTGTAGTGTCACAGCTGTTTAATTGGGAGACGAGCTTCGTCTGAGATTTTTGCATGTTTGAGAGCATGATTGATGAACGGTTGAGAGTAACGGCAACGTAGTGTTTGTATCACAAGGTTGCGGCTGTTACGTTCTCAATGAAAGATGCTGGTTGCATTTTGTAATACAACGAGTGTGTATGGAGTCGGGAGAACGATCATCTTGTGCGTGATTCGTTGAAATACGACTGTATGTATGAGTCGTGTGACTTGAGAATAATGGATGTGAATTCATGGAAGATTGTAAATGGTACTTGGGTGAGAATGGTAAAATGTAAATAGTTTGACTGGAATGAAGTGCATTGGTTGTGCAAGCTTCTCGAGAACGCGAAGCAGGTCAGTCTGGCCGTGTTAGCGACAGCGCATTTTGAATGAAAGGAAAGGGACCGATTTATGATAGGGACCTAACCTGGGTGCGTTTGGAGAGTGTTTTGCAAATGGGCAATCTGGACGGCAGACGATGGCTGGTGGCCCGACGCTATTCAACTATCGAATGTCCAAGGATTGACTGTTTATTAGGGATGTTTTGAAAGTGAATGAATGAGACTGAACATCCCGTTGACCGACGATGGCTGGCGACCGCATTGGGTCTTCCAACTATCTGGTGTCGAGGGATTGTTTATTAGTTTCGAGTAAAGAATACATGTGGCAATCGGCTTGTAGCCATATTTCCAAGGAATAGGGAAACTCTTCCTGGAGGATCTGGCCACGGAGTGGGGAAGGTTCTGCCTTTTGGTAAATGAACTGTGATTGACCACTCAGTCTTTACCCCAGAATTGACCGGGAAAGAACTACCTATCTTACGCCTCTCGTACCTCTTCCACCTTCAATATATCAACAAATTCTTAACAAGCTCGTGTAAAGAGTAATGAGAACCTCAGGATCGGAGCCCCACCACGTCCCACACAAGAATTTAATGATATTTAGAGCTCTTGTACATCTTGTTTGTATATTATTTATGTGTAAGTCAAATGATGTCCTGTAATCAAATATGACACCCAAAAAGCGGTCTGATTCGCTAGACTTGATTACAGCATCTCCAATTTTGATTTGAGCATTTCCCGGTGGAATGTTCTTTTTGTTGAAGTGTATTAAGATCGTTTTATGCAGGGCTAACTCCAAGCCTAAATCTAACAGATTGTTATTTATAGTGTTCACCGCTCCTTCAACTAATCTGCATCCCTTTTCTGTGTGAGAGATTATTGAGTAAATTGCAATATCGTCTGCAAATTTTGACACTGTGACATTCTTAGGCTGATTCTTAATGATGCTCGTTGCGTAAATTATATAAAGAAGTGGACTAAGAGCTCCACCCTGAGGGACTCCCTTACAAACCAATCAACACTGGTTTTGTAATTTATCAGCATAGATGTACCTCTCGTGAATTAAAAATTTAACTAATTGCATCAGCTTCAATGAGCAACCTATCATTGCCATTTTAGAAAGTAGTACATCACTATTAACGTTATCGAAGGCACCGCAAACATCCAGGAAAACCGCCAGGACCTCTTTTTTGCTTGCCATAGCCTCGTCTATTTGCAATGTTAGGTTCACTAAATTATCCGTGCATGATCTACCCTTCCGGAACCCACTTTGTTCTACAGGTAACAGATTACTGTGCTCAACCCACCAAATCAGTCTATTCTTTATCACAGCTTCAAATATCTTGCACAGACATGATGTCAAAGAAATAGGTCTAACACTCCTACCGTCAGGCTTGTTTATGAAGTGAACGAAAGACTGTTTCCAAGACAGAGGGTAATCTCTTTTTTCATACATCTGATTATAAATATCCAAAAGTAACAGCTTAAACTTGACTGGAATTTTCTTGAGGATATCATAATCAATTCCGTCCATGCCTGGTGTTGATTTGCTATTCGTCGCGTTCAATGCCACACTAAACTCAACAAAATCGAATTGGGTATCAAAAAATTCGTTTTCGGAACACTGTGGAACCCAGTCAGGATCAGA